>PVKS010038941.1:0-17593 GCA_004027875.1 Aplodontia rufa | reverse complement strand
TTTTTTTTTTGAAGGTTTATAGGTATATCCAATTGGCAGAACTCAAAATAAAACTGTTTTCTCCACAAAAATCCTTAGACAAATGTACTTTCTTCAAAAAGATGTATTGTTTTTATTATTTATTTATTTTAGACTAGTTTATACTATCTTGCCCAGGCTGGCCTTCAACTCCTTTGGTCAAACATACTCCTGCCTCAGCCTCCTGAGATGCCTTATTTCATTTTTTTACATGTTTTTTAAAAATTTTATTTGTTAAACATGGTCTTATAATTAGGAGTTATTCATCATTTCCAGTTAAATATTTTGAAAAGAAAAGTTTTTCACAATTTTATCTCTGCCTGTATTTAACATTGTAGCATGCATCACTACTTCTTTTTTTCCTGTTATCCAGTGTAATTCTGTTTTATGACTGTAATATCCATTTATCAGTTGATGAAACTTCAAATGATACCACATCTTGAGTACACTAGTACTCTGTGGCTGGTACTGAAAGTAGATCAATGAATAAAATTATCTAACTTTACAAGTAATTGTGTGGACTTATTTTTATGCCCCTGCCAGATGCATAGGTTATTGTGTTGAGAATACTGTTCTTAAGATCCCTTCAGAATCATTTTTGATAATTTTAGACATATGGAAGGTTTGCTATAGTTGTACAAAGGACTCCTAGGAAATATTCTCTAAATGATAACATTTTATTAACTTTGCTTTTTTCTGCATTTTCTTTCTAGATAAATAAAAATATAGATACAGGACACTTTTTTCTGAATCATGTTTGAGTTACACACATGATGTCATTTTATTTCCCAATAATTCTTTTTCCTCCCAACAAGGAATTACCTCATGTAACTGTAGTGTAGTGTCCAAAACCCCCAAAATAAATTTAGTCCAGTGAAAATGTATAATGTAAAAGTCTTCTTCAGTATTTATAGGTATTTTAACATTGTCTTTTATAACCTAATAAATCCAAGCTTGGGGAATTTCAAAATACATCAATCATTGTGTCCAGTGGTCCTCTTTTTGCATCTATTTAATTCTGGACAATTCTCAAGTCTTTCTGGACCTTCCATTGCATTTTTGTTAGTGAATGTTGTATGTCATTAGTTCTGTAGATTTTACCTCAGTTTAGGAATGTCTGTTGTAAAGGAACATCTGTTGTTTCCTCAGGACTAGACTGAGGTTACAATAATAGGCAAGGAATATGGTGCATTAATGCCAATTCTTACAATGTAGCATATTCTAACTTAAATGACAGCATGCCCAAGAACTGAGAATAGTCTCTAGGAATGTTGAACATCTTTTAGGATAAAAAGTATGGCTCAACTCAAGAGAGACTCAATATCTAGTGGTATCCATCACAAAAGTACAAGGAAACATGAAGGTATATATTGTCACTTGGTTCCATCTCTGGATGATGCTGATTATTTTCTTAATGAATATCAGGAAGTTTGGTCTATAGTATAACACTACTACTTATACTTTGTGTATCATACATATTTTATGTTGTGATATTTTGAGAATTGGAAAATATTTGCTTGTTCCTTGTAATTTCAACTACTTGAGTAAAAATTCATAAATTATTCTTGTTTGTGTCAAATTATTGGTATGGTTATAGCCAAGTAATGATATTTTTCATTTTTTCTAGATAACTACATGAAAGACAACCAACAATGGGTGTAAGAGAAAGTTGATCAATCTGTGACAAAATAAATTGTCCATTTTATTGTATGATATGGGATTTTTCACTCACATTGATGCATAGGATTCAATAGTGTGGCTTGGTTACAATTTATTTATTTATTTAATTATTTGACAGTTAGTAGGCATTTAGCTATGTCCAATTCAGGGTTCTTATAAATCATGCACTATCAACATTCTTGTGTGTGTTCTTTGGGAAATGTATTGGGTATTTCAGTTGAGTTTAGCAATATAAATTAAGTGAAAAGGAAAATCCACAAAAAATTATACAATATGATACTTCAATATATTTTACATGCATTATCATACTTCTGTATGCTTCTCTTAACTTATATGATGCCTTTTCCATTTAAATAAAAAGAGCTAAAACAAAAAAATAAAATGTTAAACAATACATAATTATGCAATGCCATATACATCTCTACTTTCTCAATAAAACACATCAGAATAATGCACATAAGTTTCAGATTCATTGTTACCTTGGTTTACAGATGATGGGACAAGAAAACCAGGGAGTTGGAAAACAGTATTCTGTTATATGTGTTGTATGATTATATACAGTAATAGTCTAGGGACAAAGAGAGGGATATTTAATGTTGAAATTCTTACTTTTCCAAATTTTAAAATATGTGTAGGGCTATACAAATAATTTAGTTCTTTGTAACTGAAAGTTTCTCCAAAAGAACCATTCTGTAGGACAGAGATTACACTTGGAAATACCAAATTCCACTAATTTTAAATGACTTGACTAGAAGCCATTCAGATCTTTTGAATATACTACCTAGTCTACGCTTGGCATGAATTTTATTTCCTTACAAATTGATGCATTCCAATATTGAAAATGTTGTCATCATATTTTAACATCAGTGATCCAAATCATTTCTGAAAATGTTCCTGCTTTCTTCCACTTCTGAACTTTCCTGAATCACTTTCTGGATTGGGGGTTGAGGAAACAGATTTGATTCTGCCAGTAATGTGATTTTTTGAAGTTCATTTCATATAACTCTGGGGGATTCCTGATCAAGAAGTGCTGGTTATTTGGAATAGGTTCTGTTGCATCTGTGTGAACCTGATCTTTGTAGACTTCTGTCCCAAGGTGATGGGAAGAGAAAGATTTGGCCAATCAGTTGTGGTGGAAATACAGCATTGTTTTCCTGATTCTTGTTCCTTACAGAAGTGCACAGTTCTTCATTGCTCTGGTGAGGCATTCCTAGTATTGGTTGAAGTGTGAATGAGAAAATACTTGTCACACTTCTTAGGGACCCATTTCTGAATTGTACACATCTACATTGCAGCCATATGCAGTTGAATGGTGGTTGTGCTGACATTTGAGACTTTAATATTATTATATATACCTATTGGATTTTTCCATTTATGATGATGCAGTGACCTTCTTTGTGTCTCTTTATCACTTTATGCATGAAATCCGCTTAGCTCAATATGACCATAACTACTGCTCTTCCTGCTTGTTTTCAGAGTCCTTATGTATGAAATGCTTTTTCTGTCTTTTTACCTTCAGCCTATAGTTGTCTTTGCATATAAGATGAGTTTTTGCAAACAACAAGGAGTTGGATCTTGTTTAATTGATCCTTTTTGCTACACTACATCTTTTAATTGGGGACGTGAGGTCATTACCATTCAGCATTAATATAGGCATGTGTTTGTGATTTTCTGCCTCTTTGATTTTTGCTCTATTTAATTATGTCTCGATTCTCATGTAACATATTATACTTCTATTGAAGTTTTTCTGTTTGAGAGAATTGGAATTGCTTATAGTTCTTCTGTACATAGGTTATTTTGAGTATTTGTTGTATTGCTAGTGTTTTGCTCACAGACTCATTTAGTTTTATTTCACCCTTAAATTTGAAACTGATTATTGCTGGGGAAAGTAACATTGATTGGTAGTGTTTTTTTTTTTTTTTTTTTTAGAGCTTGATATATCTCATTCCAGTACCTCCTAGAATTTAGGATCTGAATTGAGAATTTGGGTGTATGTCTTCTTGACTTGCTTGTAAGTATGACTGGATGATTCTCACTTACACCATTTAATATTCTTTTCTTATTTTCCATATTAGGCACTTTGATTTTGATATGTCATGTAGATCTTCTGTTTTGAATAGGTCTATTTGGGGTTCTGAACTCTTACTTTATGTGGATATCTATCTCATTTCTGATATGGTAAAATATTCTTTCTGCTCTTATCCTGTTTCTCCATATTCTCTTCTATCATAATTATTCTCATGTTCTTCTTTTCATGCTTTCCTAGAGTTCTTGTATATTCTGATCATGTTCTATATTCATTTTATCTTTAAAAAAAAAGAAAAAGGGGACGGTAAGTGAGAGAAAGAGACAAACCATTTTTATTTAGTTTTCCATGTGACTTTCATTCCTCCAATACTTGGTTGTGTACATGGTGCTGGGATTTGAACTCGCATATATGCGCATGTCAGTTAAGTGCCACAACTGTGGAGCCACTGCTCCAGTCCACATTTTACATTATTTACATTATTTTACATTATTTTTTTTATTCAGTGTACTCAAGATCACATACCCTGTCATTCAAAGATTGTAGTTTTGTGTTCAGGATATGAATTTTTATATTCCATGTAATCTAATCTGTTGTAGGGTTTTTAGGTAAATTTTTAATTGCATTGGTTGTGCTTTCCATTATAGGAGTTCTTTGTGTCTTTTCAACGTTCTATTTCTTTATTAAAGTCTTTTTTCATCCCTTATATTTGCCGTCTCATTTCTTTCCTTAGATCTTCAGTTAAGATATTGTCTATTTTAATAATGAAGAATTAGATTTAAAAACATTCATCTAGAATTTCATCCACATCACTATCAGTGAGATCCTTTTCTGGGGTACTGTAGGGTTCAGTAGAAATTTTATTTGCCTGTTTCCTTGTATTTTCATAAGTCTTGGACTTGCTCATCGAATGGGATGAATTTCCCTACCTTTCTTATGCATGCCATTTTGTATATAGTCACCTAATTTGTTCTGACACTTTGATCTGTTTTAGATATATGAATGGATGCAAAGGTTTTGAATCCAAATTCTATCATTATTTCTCCTTGAGCCCTTGTTCTTATTTTGGGACTTTGTCTCAATTCTTTGAGTTGGAATCAAGTCAGGGCTCAGGTTTTGTAGACTGTGAGTGAAGTGTGATTCCTTAAAGTTTGAGTGTGATTTTCATGTTTCTCAGCTGTAGTTCTCTAGTGTGTGATCTGGAAGTGTTCCAATCACTTTCTAGCCTTGATTGAAGGGGTTAGCCTGAACTGGCACTAATGTTACCAACAAACGGATACCTTTATGAGAAACATTCAATGTCTACTTTAACAATTAACACTAATGGGGGCTGAAGTGGTGGCTCAGTGGTTGCATCACTTACCTGGCATGCACAAGTACACAGGTTTGAACCTCAGCAACCCATGTACACAACAGAGTGTCAGAGCAGTGAAAGCCATGTGAAAAACTCAATAAAGATTCTCTTTCTCTCTCTCTCTCTCTCTCTCTCTCACTGTCCTTCTCTCTTTAACAACAACAAAAAAACTAACACTAATTGCTACCTATATAGAAATAATGGGATGGACATTTAACAGCAATTTCAAAAATAAAAAATCGGTGAATTAAATCAGGAATTGAGCAGCATGTGTCTAGTATGCTAATGGTCACACCAAGTTGAATGCAGTAGGAATTACAGAATCTAAGCATTAGTTTCATATTTTGTCTCTCCTGTACTTTGTATTAAATTGTGCCTAATGATTCAGTGTTACTAATTTGTGCAGGAAGGTCTTATGTCTTTTCTTTGGTTTAGCTCACCAGCAGTCTCTAGCTGGTGACATTTTAGTGTCCTTGAGTGTTCCCAACACCTCACAGAATAGGGCAAAATAAACAATAGTAACAACATTAAAAACATTATGCAGCATCAAAGTAAATACCCATTTCTTATGATGACATCTTCAATATTAAATACTACCAAAATCTAATGATGGACTCTGCAGTTGGCAGTAGTATGTTCTCATTCTTCATTTTTAACCCTTTGGGTCCAATTTTCATTATGACCAAAGAGTTTCTAAAATTTGAAAAGAGCATGAAGGGGTACTAGGGAAACAATAGAGAAAGAGAGGTTCCAGAGGAAATTTCAAACACAATTGACAATGCGGTATTAGAAATTGTCTCCATTTTCAGAACCAAGGTCACAGTCTTGGCTCTTCTTGACAGGTTTTCATCCCTATGATTTTAAAATTTAAAAAGAAAATTTAAAGGAGGAAACATTATTTTGACTCATTGTTTTACAGGTTCTCTCCATGGTCAGCTGACTCCATAGCTGTGAGCCAGAGGGAATGCACAATGTCATGGCAGAAAGTTGTAGCAAAGGAAAGCATCTCAGGACATGGCAATCAGGAAGCAGAAGGAGAACTCCACTCACCAGCAAAAAAACAAAACCCAAAAAGACATGCCACTAGTGATCTATTTCTTCCAACCACACCACTTCTACCTGTGTTTACCAATCACTTAAACCATATCAGAGAATACATGGATTAAGCTATAATTCCCATAATTTAATCTTGTCACTTCTTAGCATTTTTTTTCCATTTTCTTACACATAAACTTTAGGGAAAAGACTCAAATCTAAAACAAAACAACCAGTGAACCCCAACAATTCAGCTCTATCTAATAATGCAAAACAAATTTAGTCTTTCCATATGTCTCCATAACATTAACAGTTGAAGAGTCCCTCATATGTCCAAGTCCAAAATCTGATCTTACACTCAAGGCAAAGTCAGGGAGATTTTCACCTTTGAAAGATCAAAGGCAAGTGATCTACAAACAATACAAAATTTCACAAAGCAAATATTTCCTTGCAACAGGCAGAAATGGGGTACAGATTAAAGTGTTGGCACCAAAGACCAAGATCAAGCCTGGAATACCAGTTATATAGCTCAATGCCCAGCATATGTGGTGCATGGCAACTTGATGATTTCTCTAAAGGTGTCTGGTCTCGGCCGGCAGGAACCGGACAAGGCTCTCATTCGGGGTTTGACTAAGATTAAAATCCACCCACTGGTCTTAAGTTTTCCAAGCACTTTATTTCTCCCTTTACCATGGCTAAAGGCCTCCAAGTGCTTCCCTCCTTCCCTCTTTTTGAGTCAAGGCTATTCACATTTAGAGTCCTTGTTTCTACTGCCATACTAGAGTCCCTATTTCTGCAGCCAAGGCTCTTACTACCTGCATCTTCTACCACTGCTGACCTCTCCACCATCTCTGCTGCTGCTTCGCTGGTTCTATTCTTCTGTGCTTCTGCTTCTCTGACTCTATGCTTCTCTGCTTTCCTCCTTACTGCTTTCTCACCTGACTGCTTTCTCTATTTATCCATTACAACAACCAATAGGGGCACAGTGCAAACACGTTTATCCAATTGTAACAAATGAATGGCCAAATAGCTTAGTCATGCAGTCAGGCAATTTGCTAATTACAAGGCAGCTGGGCCCCTTAGAGTTGTTTACTACCAATTCTTTTACAAGACAGCTGGACCTCATGTTGGGGGATCCCCAACATCTCCTCCTTTTTTATTTTTTCTTAGAGGAGGATAACAAGCAGGTGACTGTCTTAAGTTTTTCCATTCATACCTCCCCTTTCTTACCTGTCATTGGAATAAGGCGCAGCGTAAGGCACCCTTCCTGTCTTAGGTTGATAAGGGGGTTGAAAGGATTTATGCATCATTGACTACCAGCCCCTTGAGATTGAGCCATCTATATCATTGCTGACTCATGATAATCAACTCTGAGGGCAGCATAAGCTTGCTTGATCCCTTCCATGCCTTTTTACCACAAGACCAATCACAAAGCACATAATAATGACACTGGCCACTCCTCCCCATGACTTAGCAAGATTGTTCAGGTAGCCAAAACTCAGTCCAGGCAGGTTATAAATACATATAGATGCAATGTCCACTGAAATGTCCATTTGTTCTTGCAGTAGATAAACTTTATGGTCAATAATCCAATGTGCAGGTGTTGATCCTGATTTGCGAAAGCCTCCACAGCTGAACTGGATAAGGTCTTCAAGATCTGCCATTGGCACAGTCACCGCCAGGGCTGCAGCAGCCACAGCTAAGATGTCAAAGTCTCTCTAATTATGCCAAAGCGGGAGCATCAGGTTTTCTTCCCTGATTCGTATCTCCTTTTATTTTTTCTCCTTTGGAAACTACCAAAGGCTCTGAAAAACAACTTAAAAACCTCTATGTAAATACATTCTAACCCATCCTGAGTTTTCTTTTTATGTCAAAATTAACACTTAATACAGCCAAAACAGCAACCTTTCTTGAAAAACTTATATAAACAGCAACAAGATGACTCTGAAATGGGGTAAAAACCAGACCCGCAACAACTTTCCCCTATATATTTTTAAGTCCACAATGCCTTGACCCTTTTAATTTTTGTATTCTGATGCTATCTTTACAAAATATTCTCAATCACTTCAAAATTTTATACCTTTTGCACATACAGTCACACCTGTTAGAGTTTTAAGTCCCATCAATCTTGCTTTCTTTTAGTGCAAACCAGATCAGTGCAATCTTAAATTAGTTCTTAACTTAAAAGCATATTTAAAAACCCAAATATTAAAAGTCATTTGGATCCATTTTCTTTTCTTTTTCCTTTTTCAATTCTAATTTATAAGCAATCATCTACATATGAATACAAACACACAGGAAAATCACAAAGACACACAGAACAAAATTCAACCAAACTCAGGACATCCTACCTCAGCTCTAAGCTAGTACTTCCTCTCCTCACTGGAGACCAATGCTAACCTCGAGGTTCCTATCCCAGCTCTAAGCTAGTGCTTCCTCTCCTCATGGGAGATACTCTCACTTCTCCACTCTATCAAATAGAGTTCTTGTCTATCTCTAACAACTTTTCTTGCCTTAGCCACTTACCACTGTTTTCACAGGAGTCCCCATACGGTCCACCATTTGTCCGGTCCCGGCCGGCAGGAACCGGACAAGGCTCTCATTCAACGTTTGACTGAGATTAAAATCCACCCACTGGTCTTAAGTTCTCCAAGCACTTTATTTCTCCCTTTACCATGGCTAAAGGCCTCCAAGCGCTTCCCTCCTTCCCTCTTTTTGAGTCAAGGCTATTCACATTTAGAATCCTTGTTTCTACTGCCATACTAGAGTCCCTATTTCTGCAGCTGAGGCTCTTACTACCTGCATCTTCTACTGCTGCTGATCTCTCCACCATCTCTGCTGCTTCTGCTGCTGCTTCGCTGGTTCTATTCTTCTGTGCTTCTGCTTCTGCTTCTCTGACTCTATGCTTCTCTGCCTCTATGCTTCTCTGCTTTCCTCCTGACTGCTTTCTCACCTGACTGCTTTCTCTATTTATCCATTACAACAACCACTAGGGGTACAGTGCAAACACATTTATCCAATTGTAACAAATGAGTGGCCAAATAGCTTAGTCATGTGGTCAGGCAATTTGCTAATTACAAGCCAGCTGGACCCCTTAGAGTTGTTTACCACCAATTCTTTTACAAGCCAGCTGGACCTCATGTTGGGGGATCCCCAACATAAAGGACTTGTACATTTTCACCCCTAAGACTTTACTGGTTGCAGTCCACATGTCTTCTCTCTTGGCTTGCTTCTGCTCAATTTCTGCAGCTTTCTTCATCAGATATCTCATGATACATGTATCCCTTAATCTTGGGATTCTTCACAATCTTCTGTTTTCTTCTAATATCTGTGTGCATTGCCCTCTCAGGGGCTCCTGCAGGGACTCCAATCCTGGGGCACGTTCCTTGTTCTCCCAGGACTTCCTTTACATATCTCAGTGGAAGCCTCCACAACTCCCTAAGTCCAGCATCCTGCATTCCTCAGAACCATCACCACATGAGAGCCACCAAGTTCTGCCACCATCCCCAGCAGTAGTCAAACTTCCCAGGAAGTTGGCTTCAGTAGCCCCTGAGTGTTGTGTGACTAAGTATTCTGACATACCTTCCTTGGGGTCCCTGTGCAATAAACGAGACTGAGAATCTCCTCTTAATGGCCTTTTTACTTGTTTTGTTTAAAGAGAGGAACAGTGATGGAGAGAGAAAGAGTTAATTTTATTAGGTTTTCATCTGGCTTTTGTTGTCAAACCTTTGCTATGTACTTGGTACTGGGGTTAGAGCATGTTCTAGCACATTTCTGGCAAGGGCCCAACTGCTGAGCCATTGCTCTAGCCCCTTTTTTACTTTCATACTCTTGAACTCAAGTTGGGTGTGGTTTTCCCTGTTCCTTAGATGCACTCAAACCATCTTGCCCATTGTTCTTGGTAAATTAGCATCTTTTAATGGCTGTAATGTCTTTAAAATCCATAAATTATTTAGCCCCAGTTTTCTACATGTTTTTATGGTGGAACTGCAATTCTTCATATCTTTCTTCTTTGCATTGTACTCCTATCACAAAAAATGAGTAAAAACTTGACTAAAATTCTCCAGCAATACTACACTGCCTTGAAACTTCAAGTTTTTTGAAACACAAGCTCAGGTTAGTCACAGCAACAACTGCACTTTTCAGTATAAGTTTCTGTTTAAGTCATCGTTCTCAATTCTGTGGACCAAAATACTTGAAAAGAGAAAGAAATCTACAGGAGGAAAATGTCACTTGGGGTTCACAGTTTCATAGATATCAGTTCACAACTGGCTGGCCCCATTATTCTGGGTCTGATGTGAGAGAAAATATCATGGTCAAAGCTGTGTAGGCTGAAAACAACTTAGGCCATGTCCATCAAGAAGCAGAGTGTGCCTCTCACCAGGGCCTCTCCCAGTGAGAGTTCTGTCCAGCCAAATCTAGTTACATTTATCCCATTCAAGTAAATTAATTCATTGAAGAGGTTAAGATTCTCAAAACTCAATCATTTTCCTTCCAAACTTTCTTGCAAATTCTAACAAATGAGCCTTTGATAGACACCTAACATCTAAAGCATAACATAGCTGCTGAGCCTGTCAGGACCAAACTGTAGAGTTTACCTGGATCAATACCATCCTCAGGATTGTTGGTAGGTCTATTAGTTTAGATATGAGTTAGTAGTTAGTGTAGATTATTCCACATCTACATACTGGTGAGATAAACCCTGGTGACTGTTGGTTGTTTCTCCACTTCCTCAGGCTCCAGAGCCATGAACATATGGTAAGGGCAAATGGCAAGTCATATCTCATTGGCATGATCAGACTGAAGTGAAGCAAGAGGCCAGAAACAGGGTAACATTAAGAGGCTCTGATATGTTTTTAAACTTATGGGTGGTATCATTAGCTTTGGAACCAGCAAAGCCTACTTATTTATTTTTTTCAGGTTTAGAAAATGAAGGTTTTGGGTTTTGAACATTTAGATAAATTGAGAAGTGTTTTTCATACAAGTGGTAGTTACATAGATTGATGCCATCTAAATCTGTTTCCCTTGATATATTTGTGGAGATGCTCAAGGATGGGCCACAGTCTGCATCTCCATGTGGGAATAAGTGTTCTCCACAAGCTGACCTGGAAATCTGGGATAATTTTATTGTTGATATATATTTCTCCACTGGTATGTTTCAGGTACATGGCTGTCTGATGTCATGAAAATAGTTTAGTGATTAGGGTTGTGAAGCAACCTATGGCCTGTGACCTCTGCACAGGAAAACTTAGATTGTATGGAGTGTGATTTGAGGAAAATGATTGGGCACAAGATGTGTGATGACAGATTTAGTATACATAAGTATTCTGCTGTGAGGGAATGACCATATTTTGAGGTTCACAAGAGGCAAGTAGAGTAGAATGAGTATGGGTAGAGAGTTTTGAAATAATTTTATATGTGTAAGAATTAAACAAGAAAAGATTCCCTCTAATGAGCCTTTACAACATGGGACTTATGTGAATTTTCACAGATGCACCTGAGCTTTGGATTATTATTGAGGTTATAGGATGTGTTGGAGGAGGAACAGAAAACTGTGGTGGCTTAATCATTGGATGGCTCTCAGGTCAGCAAAATGGGGTAAGAATGGGCATAACATCTACCAAGCTAAAATAAAAGAATTTTGGGACTCAGCCCAGAACCTGTAGTCCTTTGGCAACCACAAGTGGAGTGAGTCTCACCAGTTATTTTTTCTATGATGTCAAGGCAATGCTGGAAGATTTTATTCGGGGAAAGAGCTTGTACATTCCTAGTATGAGGCTCCTGACTGGGCTGTCATGCCAGAAGCCACTGGCATTCTGCAGTGTCTCATTGGTGTTATGTAGCTGTGGAGGCAGTTGACAGTCTTGGTCATCTGATGCAGCTGGCAGGACATCCTGGTAACTTATTGTCTTTTCCGTTCAACCTCTGTGTCTCTTTGATGGTGTTCTCGATCAGGGCCAACCTCACAGATTCTGCTCCACTTCTTTACATTATTGATTACAGTCATCTTCCTTGACTTTCAGTTGGGCTTCCATTTCTTCACACCAGCTCTTGGTCTCCTGTGTGTTTGGAAGCATTGAGTTTCAGTGTTGCTGTAGTCATCTAAACTCTATTTGCAGCCCTGTGAAGATGCTCCAACGGAACACATAGGAAGTAATGAACACTGGACAACTGGTTGTTCAGCTTTGAGGCTTCCGTGCATCCAGATGACTTGCATGACATCAGCAGTCCATCAGATGACTCTTGGATTTGGGCATGATTCTCTCTACTAGTGGCAGGGATATCTGTCAGCCCCTGTCCACATGAACAGAGATGGTGGTTAGTGTGCTATGCAGCTGGCTGCAATGTCTACGGTGCTTTAATGTGGAATCTTAGCCCAGTGAGAAAACAAGGATTGTTTGGGACACATCAATGTTCAATTAAGGAACATTCCTCTGCAGACCATTATGTTAAATGGAAGAACCAGATTACAAAATTCAAGGGCTGAATGTTGTTTTTCAAATATAGAAAAGAGAAAGGGTAAAAAAAATTGTTAACAAGTGATCACCAGAAAATATTAATGGTGTCTTCAAAAGGAGGATGTGGTTTGGAAAGGGGAAGACCCAGGAAATAATGCTAAGCAAATTATGATATGTGCCTTTATGAATATGTGATAATTTATTCTAATTTTATATAAAACTATGAAGCACCAATATAGAGCATAACAAAAGGACCAGGGGGACAGAAATGGGAATGGAAATGAAGAAAATTAAGCTATATGTATTTATAAATATGCCTAAAAAATTCATATTACTGTTATGCAGTAATAAAATAATTTAAAAATTCCAAATTAATATATTTTCTGAGTCATTGTAATTAAATAGCTAGTGCATTTAAGTACAAATATTTACAAATTTATTATTTTAAAATAATATTTGTTAAATATGCATTGTTTTTAAAATTATAAAATAGATTGAAACTTTTTAATAAGAATAAGATTGCAAAATGATGAAATTATAATCAATATGACATAGTTAAATGTAAAATCATGCTTTTATTTTTAATTTGTTTTTTTTTTAATTTTTGAACAGCCATACAAGTTTTTAACAAAATAATATAAAATGTGTATATATTCTGGGTATTGCAAATACCCCCAGGACTGCCCCCCCAATTACCCTCCCTTATCCCACCCTTCCCCTTCCCACAATATCTCTAAAAAAGTATCAGGTTGTATACAAGAAAATAATCCACTCCAGTTGCTACAGACCTCTGAACCCCAGAGGATGCTGAGAGAGTAGAATCTCCAGTTCCTTGACAGCTTCAAACTTTAGTGAGGCCATACCTCAAAATATACATAAAAGTGGCTTGGGAAGTTGTTCAATGATAAAACCCTCATGGTTTGAATCCCTAATAATTAACAAATAAATGCAAAGTCATTATCAGTGAATAGGGCTGAAGAGCTGGCTAAGTGGTAGAGTGCTTGACTGGCATGAATAAGGAGCTGGGTTTCATCCAAGCACCCTGTACACAACTAAGAGTCAGAAAAACAAAAACCAGGGGAAAAATAAATTAATTTTATTCTCTTTAAAAAATCAATGAAAAAAAGGCTTCCCTAAGCATTACACCATGCTACTATGCTCCACAATAAAGTGAATTCTATTTAGATAATTACCAGGGAAATGAAATAAAGGTAAAGATAATATAAATGCAAATCTGGGCATGGGGGAGGGATTAGAGACACACAGAAATGCCTTTTCAGTTCATCTTGAGACTGTGCACTAGTTTCTCCTCCAAAGTGTGCCCCTAACGCTATTTTGGCACAATCTGTGGAAACATGAAAGCACTCTGTTACTGCCTACAGGGATACAACAGGATGTGTTAGGGTTACAAATGGAGTGATGTGGAAATTTAGAGACTATTTGAAGGGAGTTTCCTTGGAGACCAGGCATTCAGCATCCTGAAATTGCAATGCCCTTTAAACCTAGACATGGGCCTCTGGCATCTGGAAGGCAACAAAGCAGGTCCTTGAGCCAACCTCTGGGGCTGCCTCCCAGTGGCCTCATCCTTCAGGGGAGGTGAGAACTGTTACATGGAAAGGGCACTCTGGCCTGGGATGCGTATCCCCAGGGGCAAAGGGGCACCCGAAATGAAAACCATCTGTTTCTTGGCCTGTAGGACACATCCTTGGTGTGGGAGGGGACTTCCTGGCCTACTACAGGAATGCAACCTGGATGGGAAATCTCAAGTCAGGACTCTGCACTGCCTAGAACACTAGAGTCCATGGACTCCAAAGGAAAGAATGGCAGGAGCTAACCCAAGGGAGAGTGAGCCCCGACCCTGCTCTACCCCATCTGACCTGCAGAGAGACCACTGGAGACTACCAAGCAGGCTCTAGGGATCCCTTTTCAATGGTGAAGCAGGGTAGCCTTGGAGGTGCTGTACTTGCCCCGCACCTGAGTCCTTACAGTAGTTCAGGTTGGTCTTCTCCTTGTAGGGTGCACTGTAATTTTTGCACTGGCATCAAAAGCTTCAGTTTCATTCAGCTACACCTCAGCTGCCCTGCAAGCTGAGCTTTGCAAAGCCAATGCCCAGCTCTCCCAGTTCCCATGGGGTGATCTGCAGGGACCTGGAGGCAAATAGATCCACTGTAGAGTACAGAGCTACCTCCAGTACTGCATATCCACAGCTCCACCTGCTCCTGTACAGAGGAGCCAGGTGCTGCCTGGAGATCAGGGGCTGAAACTTCCAGGAGCTGACATGGCCGGCTGGCAGATTCTGTCCTGCCAGGCTTGACAGCTCTTTTCTAGTTGTGCTCAAGTATCTGGCTCGGGAATGCTCAGAAGCACGTGTGCTCAATTGTCCTGGAACACTCATGAGCTTGGTCATGCACGCTTCTTTTAATCAGTGTTGCTTGGCAACAACCACTTTCCCAGCTGTCATAAATTTTGTGAGCTGCCTGTTAAGCTGCTTTGGAGGGATTTTCTTGGAAAGTTGATTATTGATTATTCCCTGTTCTAGAGGTGGAAGAAACCACCATCCATGAGGGGAGGAGTTTCTGAGGCACAAAGATGGAAAGATGGACACTACCTGGAAGAAGATTGTTGATGGCTTGGGGACTAAGGTTAGGGGACACAATCCCCATGACCCACTCCAGTGTGCTGCAAGGAATGGCTGAGTAGATCGAATGAGGCATTTCCTCGGTCGGGAATGTCACTGCGATGACACAGACAGGAAGAACAGGTAACAGCTTAGATGGCCAGAGGCTGAGGGGCAAAGGCCAATCAGGGGAAGTGAGACTGAAGGGGCAGAAGACGGCCCCTTCCAGGCTGTGCCTAAGGAGATTTATTGGAACAGAGACCAGCTCAACTTTCACCGATGCTTGACTTTCATACCTCCATGGAGACCTCCCCACCTTGGACCTGCAACATTGGAGGTTTAGCAGACAGGCCCAATTTTCGTTATTTTTTTTCAATTAATTTTTTATTCATTGGACATATTTGTACATATTGTAGTGAATCATTGATAAATATTCTTGCATAGATCGATATTGACAAAGTAAGTTAAGGCCATTCCTAGTCCAGGATCTCCCCCATGGAACCCTAACTGCCCCCACATCTGCTCTGCTTTACCCCCATGTTATAGATAGAAATGAGCATACAAATGTGTATGAAGTTTTGACTTTTTTAATTTTCTCTGCCCTCCTGTATATAGTTGGGTTTCTCATGGGAGTTGAGAGTTCCCAGGTCCTCCTAATGAATAGTAAAACAAATAGAAAATTTTAGCTGGGTTCCCAGCAATTTATAATTCCCCTTTAAAGCAATTGGTTGTTTAAAATTAAATACATATGGCAGGGTATTTTTCATGTATACACTATCAAATACATTGTATAAAAATTGTTGAAAAGTACTTTATGAGAAAAATATTTCTCATAATATAGCCACACCAGGGCTAACAACATTACCCAAATGCAAACCACTATTTCTTGTCTATTGAGGGGAATTTACAAGCACTCTGAATTGGAAACCTGTTTCCATGTTCTTTCTTCTTGTTTTATTTTCAGTTTTCTCACACTAGTACATTTAGAATCCCATTTCCTTCCTCAATAGATTTTACCCATTTCTCTCATGCTTCACTCACTACTTCTTCAAATTCTGATGGATGACTCAGTGTCATCTTAATCAGCGCATTACATGAATCCTGCATTTTATGGAGATTCTTTATGAACTTCATTTACTTCATAAAAAGTAAATGAGCACTGGCAGCTTTCACATGCTTCAAAGCACCACATCATGATTTCCCAATTCTTTCACCCTTTCAGGCAGACTACACTAAAAAAAAATCTAACAATAGCTACCTGTGCAACATTATTGATTTCACTGTTCATATCCCCTTTCCTTTAAAGAAAACAGAAGTAGTGAAAGATACTTGATGTTTACAACTGCATGAATAATAGTATATTGCCAGAGAGTATCCTATGAATTTCTTACAAAACCTCTTATTTGCATAGGACTTCACTATGGCTGTGCATATGGCAAGTCACAAATGGTGAGTTTTCTACTGAAGGAGGAGTGCAATGTCCACATCTGTGACAGTGATGGCCAAACACCATTGATGAAGATAGATATGATCAATGGATTCTGCAAGAAAGGAAATTGATTGGAATGCTGTGAAGAAAAAATTATTAGTGCCATTTAAATAAAATTAATTAGTTAACTATGGGAAATGTTTATTTTTTCAGGACTTCTTCAAATTTACTATCTATTTGTTGTTATAAAACCAACAGGCCCAGACTCTTCAAGATGGCGATCTGAAGAAAAAAAGACTTCCCCTGCACCCCCGAGACTGATCAGGATATCTCCGGCTTCTCACCAGTATTTTGAGGTGCATTTGGGGGATTAGCATTGTGAATCACCAGTCCTAATCTTAGCAGTAGTTCTGGGGATTAGAGATTTAGGAGCGACCAGGGATTCTTTGTTCCGTGGTGCTGCCGCGGCGGCAGCAGCTGGCCCGCCGGCCGGCATTTGCACTCTCCCGCCTACATTCCTGCCCGCCTGAGTCACTTCTGCAAAGAAAAACCTGCACAGTTTTAAGTCAGCGTTCTGGCGAGGACACCTCCCGGACCTGTGCTCTGTCTGGTGGCAGGATCAGTGACTGGAAAGAGCTTTCATACAAGCACAGAGCAGCGGTTTGCGCAGAAGAGGCGGTGCGGGAACTGCAAGGGCGTGAGAGCCCAGCAAGCGTCCGTACTTTATCCGCGTGCTAGTTACCACATGCCCAGGCCACCTGATCAGGGCAAGTCCTCTTTGGAATTGCAAAGCAAGCTCTAAATACTCCATCTGGAAGCAGCAGAGATCAAAGGTGGAAACAGGACCAGAAGGCCTGGCTGAAGCCCTGAAGAAGGTGGGGGAGCAGTCAGGGAAGGGGAGCATCCGTTTTTAAAACCACACTCCCTCTCCCAGACCCACAGCCCCCAGGTCTGCAAAAGAGGCTTATAAAACTGT
>PVKS010038940.1:0-17605 GCA_004027875.1 Aplodontia rufa | reverse complement strand
TTCCTCGCTCTGGAGTGCAGCAGGGAGCGACTCCTTTCCCCATCCCTGCCCTAACCAGGCCCCTCGGAGGACGGCTTGCTAGGTCGTTCTGCCCGCTCCTCGCACAGGAACGCTGCGGGGAGCGACTCCTCTTCCCCGGTCCCCAGCCCTGTCCTGCCGGAGCCTGGTTCCCAGTGTCCTGCTGGCCCCCGGGGAACGGCTAAGGTCCCCCGAGGCCGTTCCGCTGCTCCCCGCTCCAGAACCCAGGGGGGAGCGACACCCAAGTATCTGCGATGAGCTTTTCTCTGAACTACATGCTAGTGGAAGTTTCCTGAGTACTCGCTGAGTGTCCACCAGTTCTCCAAGCGGGAACTGCGTGAGATGGTATTGTGTTGGTTGGTCCTCAGAATTACCTCCAAGGCAGTTACTGTAATCCTTTCCGTCTTGCAGAGGCAGAAACTAAAGGATGGGAACACACAGTGACTCACCTAGGAAGAGGCAGACCGAGAGGGCAACCATGCCAGGGAAGCATGGGAGGAATCCGTGGTGACCCCAGCGAGGAGCAGTAGCTGCATGTAGTCAGGGAAGATTTGGTGAAGGAGGTGGTACTCCGCTCCAGCCAGGCTTTGGGAGTCTGAACTAAGAAAAAGTTTGGAAACCTTCTGGACAGAGGACTGACAAGAGTGGAGGTACAGAGTTGTAGAAATAGGGAAAGAGAGAGGGAAGGGATGGTGGGAGTCTCCAGAGAAGACTTTGGCCAGCTGGGACCAAGGACTGCCTGTGTTGGGAGCAGCAAGCGGGCAGGTTGACTTACAGGGGTCTTAGAAGTCTTGCACTTGCTGAGCTGCTGCTGTAAGAAGCTTATCTACGCTTGGTCTGTGTGGCAAAGGGAGACAGGCACCCTATTGGGGATCTTCTTTCAACTCTATGGCAGTCATGCTGGGAGAGCCCCACCTGAGCAGGATTTCCATGATCTGGAGTTCCAATCTGCCTCTGGCCTCAGCGTGCGTGCGTGCATGTGTGTATGTGTGTGTGTGTGTAGGAGCATGTTGCTCATAGGAGGTCCTCCCTGGGATGAACCTGAGTAGGCCCTGCACCCAGTCCAGCTCTTCGCACCCAAAGCCCTGTGTTCCAGGTGCATCTCCAGGTTACTGCCGCCTGGGAATGGAGGCTGCATACCTGTGAGGTCACCTACAGGGAGAGACCTGTTTCTTCTCTGGAAGTGGAGAGAGCCTGCTAGTGTCATGACAGCTGATATAAACTGCCATCCCCAGGGTCCTTATCACTGTTTGCCACCAGCATCAGTGCATACTCCACACATGGATCAGAAATAAACCATCACAGAGGGTAGGGTGTGCCTCTGGTGGGATGTGCTGCTTCTTTCCAGTCTGTCATTCTGGGAGGTGGGAGTCCTGCAGTGAAAATGTTCATTGTTTTTCTTTTTTCTTTCATACCAGGGGTTGAACCCAGGAGGGCTTAACCACTGAGCCACCTTCCCAGCCCTCTTTTATATTTTATTTATTTTTCTAAAGAGAGAGGGACAGTGAGAGAGAGAGAGAGAAAGAATCAATTTTATTTAGTTTTTCCTATGCGTTTCGTTGCTCCAACACTTCATTTCGTACATGGTGCTGGAGATTAAACCCGGGTCCTCATGGATGCCAGGCAAGTGTAGTAACTCCTGAGCCATTGCTCCAGCCCATATTGTGTTTTGAAGCAGGGTTTCTTTCACTAGCCTCAGTCAGTTGCTGAGGCTGGCTTTGAAATCATGATCCTCCCATCTCAGCCTCCTGAGTCTCTAGAATTATAGGGGTGCACCACCGTGCCAGACCATTATTCTTTTTCTTGAGAAGTCAATGAAGAGGTGTTCAAAGTAAAAATCTCTCCAGCCACCATGGGGCAGCCGGTGCAGGAAGCCCTCTGTCCTTTTATGGTGACAAACTTGGTCCACCCTGTGGAGCTTGCCTGCCTCCCTTGGTGGGGCTGGAGCTCACAATGAGGAGGGCTGAAGATGAAGGCTTAAGTGCTTCTGGAAAAAAATAAAGATTGAAGGATGGGTCAGAACAGCGCAGCAGAGGAAAGCTTTCCATTTTTGTGAAAAACTCCCAATTAGGACAAGTCTCAAGTACTTTGGCAGGGCCTTTGCTTCTTTTCTCTTATGAATCCCCACCCCATTTCTCTTTCTATTAAAGGATACGAGAAGAGTTTTTTAAAAAATTAAATGGAAAAAATACGTGAGATTTAAAAAAAAAATCCTCATGTTAAGATTCCTTTAGCAACTATCAAGCCCCAGTAGGCAAATCTGTGATGAATTGAGTTCGTTCAGCCCTGGCAGCCTCAACCTATTGCTTTGTACAGAGCCAGCCTCAGCTCTGTAGCATCTTGACTTTCCATGACAGGCGCCCATGGGGGTGAAAGAGAAGGCCATGGAATAAAACAACATATTTCTTAAAAGTGTAGCATCTAGTCCACCTTCATCATACTTACCTGGGCTCTGGTTAAAAACAATGTTTTTTTCCTCCTTCCTCCACCTTCTAAAACAGTGTCAGTATTCTATAACCAGGTTCCCCTGGTGATTCTGAACATGAATACTGCAGGTATAATGGAAAGAGCATGGGATTTAGAGCCAGAAGATTGTTTGATCTCTGTGGGCTTCAGTTTCTCATCTTTAAAATGGAGATAACAGCCTTGTCTTGCTCCCAACTTTAGTGGAAATGCTTTCAGCTTTTCTCCATTTAGTATTATACTAGCTGAGGGTTAAGCATATATAGCCTTTACATAGTTCAGAAATGATCCTTTGAACCCTATCTTCTCTAGAGTTTGAACATAAAAGGGTGCTGGATTTTATCAAAGGCCTTTTCTGCATCCATTGAGATGATCATATGGTTTTTGTCCTTGATTCTATTTAAGTGGTGAATTACGTTAATTGTTTGGCATACGTTGAACCAGCCCTGCATTCCTGGGTTGAAGCCCACTTGATCATGATGGATTATCTTCTTTATAAGTTTTTGAATACAGTTTGCTAGTACTTGATTAAGGATTTTTGCATCCAAGTTCATCAGGGATATTGGTCTGTAATTTTCTTTTTTTAATGTATCCTTGTTGGGTTTTGGTATCAGAGTTATTGTTGCTTCATAAAAAGTGGATGGGAGCGTTCCCTCTTCAATTTCTAGTTCCTCCTCAAAAGTGTGGTAAAAATCAGTGGGGAAGCCATCAGGTCCTAGGCTTTTCTTCTTTGGTAGACTTTTAATTGCAATATGGATTTCAGTGCCTGTGATTGGGCTATTTAGGAATTCAGAAAGGTGGTCTATTATCATGTGCTAAAGCCAGATAAGGTGTAATGTTATACACTACACCTAATACATTTTTAGAGATATTGTGGGAAGGGGAAGGGAGGTATTAGGGTGGGTAATTGGGGGAGCACTCTTGGGAGTAAATCTAATCTTCAGAATCTATATTCATTTTATATTATTTTGTTAAAAACTTGTATGATTGTTCAAAAAATAAATTTCCCCATAAAAAAATAAAATGGAGATAACATCTCCTTACCATAAGGAAGAAGGTGTGGAAATACATCCCAACAATGACTTAAGAAGGCATACAAATGGCCACTGAACAGAAAAAGTACCATTCCATACGCTTATTGTACATCTCACCCACTGGGATCCAGACCTTAATTCCAATCCAAATTTTTGTCTAACTCCCACATAAATTTGAGACATCACATTGGCCAGAAGTCTGGATTTTCTTGCTCTGGATAGATTGGCATGTGTGGGATCCTGTTTCTAGTTCCAATTCTCCCTCTTCATCAGGGAAGGGACCTGGCTGTTATGCTTCTGTATTACCTGCGCTAAAGGATCCGTGTTGTGTTCTCTCTCTCTCTCTCTTTTTTTTTTTTTAAGAGAAAAGGACAATGAGAGGGACAGAAAGAGAGAAAGAATCAATTTTATTTAGTTTTTCATATGGCCTTCATTGCTCTGAGACTTTGTTGTTTACGTGGTGCTGGGATTTGAACTCGGGTACTTGTGCATGCTAGGCAAGTGCTGTAACTGCTGAGCCACCGCTCCAGCCCCAATCATGTTGTGTCCTTGTGGCCCAAGATCCAACTGGGCCACAAGCACCAAACTCCAGTTCAGATAGATGGCCAGGAATGGGCCCAAGGACATTCTTTGACATTATACCCACCCAGGAGCTACTAATTGGTCAAACTCATTAACCATATTAATGAGCAACCCCTGGTTCAGGGATGGGAGGCTTGTGGATATCCTGTGTGGTTACCATCAGTTGCTTTGGGTTCATTTGTGGAGGACTACAGTGCAGGTCCCTAGCATCCACTCATGGAGTTAAGTTGGTAGGTCTAAGTTGGGCCTTAGAATTTGCATTTTTAAGGGGCACTTCAGATGATCCTGATGCAGTGGTCTCCAGTGTCCACCAAGAGGCATGCAGCTCTCCCTGTGAAGGGTTGAGTGGTGCCATGCTGTGCCAGTTGCTGTCAGGGCTGGAGTCACTTCCCCTGAGGCCCTTAATAATTGCCAAAGTGCTCTCTCGCTCTCTCTCTCTTTTGTAGAGAGAGTTAATTTTATTTTTTCATCTGGTTTGTTTTTCCTCCACTTAGTTGTATATGTGGTGCTGGGGATTAAACCCAGGTCCTCATGCATGCCATATAAGCACTCTACTGCTGAGCTGCTTCTCCAGCCCTTGCCAAAGCTCTGGATCCCAGGGAACCTGCCCTGAACAGGAAATGCATCGTCACCTTCCAGTTTCCTACACCAAGTCTTCAGTGTCCTCCTGGATTGCTCACACTTTCTCACACTCCCTACATTCAGTCCATCAGCAAACTCTCTGGTTCACATTCAAAATATCCCAGATCTGGTCCCTTCTCATATTCTCTGCTAGCATTTCTTAAACTGCCAAGGCACCAGCCCACTCCTGATTTACCATAAGTCAGATCATATCACCCTTCTGCTCAGACCCTCCAGTGGCTTCCCATCTAGGTCAGACTGAAGCCCAGATCTTCCTGAGACCCTTCATGAAGGTGAGGGTCCAGGCTACCACTCTGCCCAGGTGCCTTCCTGCTGGCATGGCAAGTGCCCTGGCCCCTGGTCCATGAGGCTCACTCCCTCCGTAGCTCTGCCCAAAGCTCATCTTTTCTCAATGTCCCTGTCATTTAAAAGAATGAAGCTCAGCTGCCCCTCCCACTCTTTCCCTGCTTTATTTCTCTGCAGAGCTCTTAACACATCTGCCGTACTTGTTCTTCACAGCTGCCTAAGAGAAAGTAAGCTTCAGAACAGGGATTTTTGTCTCTTTTGGTCCCAGCTCCATACCTGATTTCTAGACCACAGCTAAGTGTAGAGGGAGTGCACAATAAATATTTGTTCAGTGATTGAATGAATGAAAGAAAATTGCTCGGGGCATTTGCCTTTCACCTAGCTAGCTGCCATTTTATTATTTTTTTTTCCATGTTCAGAGAAACTCTATTTATTTATTTATTTTTGCTTTAAACTTTTTTAAATTTTTTATTTTTGAACAACCTTACAAGATTTTAACAAAATAATATAAAATGTGTATAAAATGTGTATATATTCTGGATATTGCAATTATCCCCAGGAGTGCCCCCCCCAATTACCCTCCCTTATCCCTCCCTTCCCCTTCCCACAATATCTCTAAAAAAGTATTAGGTTGTATAACATTACATCTTATCTGGATTGAACACATGCTAATAGACCAACTTTCTCACTGTCCAGGGTCTAGTCCCCACCTCCACAGATGAGTGGAGACAATCGACCACTAGTTCTCTGGGTTAAGCTGATTTTACTCATCATGATCTCTTCCATAGCCATCCATTTACCTTCAAAGGCTGCAATGTCATTGTTTCTAATAGCTGTGTAATGCCGAGTGTGTGAATCTGTGTGTGCACGTGGGCATGGAGCTGGCATGGAAGAGGCTTTGTAAAGGGAGCAAACCCATCTTCTTTCTTTTTTTGTGGCTATAATGGCCTGGAAGGCTGTGTGTGCTTGGCTCAGTAAGTTATATCCTAAAAGTTTTCCATTAAAAAGAAAAAACTATTTGAAATGATTCTCAGGTGACCTTATCAATAAGTAACTAGTTAACCCATTGTAATTAGAGTTTGAGATAGCCCTTTGTAGGAGACTTTTCTTTTTGGTAGAAAAATACAATGTTGTTTCCAATGAACTTGCAAACTTTTGTACAATTGTCGATGTTAAGTCGTTGGCTGTGTTGCTATGACTCTTTTTCCCTGAATAAAAGCTATGATTATACCTATTTTTTCAGTTAAGTTATCCTAACTCTCTGAATCTATATTCTCTCTTCTACCCATTTTTCCTTGTTTCATAATCTAGTCCTAGAGTAGGAACTGAGCCAAAGAACAATTCTTCTTTTTCTTTCTTCTTTCTTCTTCTTCCTCCTCTTCTTCTTCTTCCTCTTCTTCTTCTTCTTCTTCTTCTTCTTCTTCTTCTTCTTCTTCTTCCTCCTCCTCCTCCTTCTCCTTCTTCTTCTTTAAAGAGAGAGGGACAGTGAGACAGAGAAAGAGAGAAACAACTTTATTTAGTTTTTTACATGGCCTTAGTTGCTCCAACACTTAGTTGTGTACCTGGTGCTGGGGTTTGAACTCGGGTCCTTGTGCTTGCCAGGCAAGCGCTGAAACCGCTGAGCCACGGCTCCAGCCCCCCAAAGAACAATTCTTTACAAATTAATGGAAATATAGGGACTGTAGCACAGATCCATCATTTCCTTAATTTGCAGAAGAATGTGCACAATTTGGTTTTATTTTTACCTGAATTTCCTGAAAATGCTTACCTTTTACATTTGCATCAGATTGTGTTGGTAATCAGAAATAAGGTAAGAAAAAAATGTGACTTCTGGCAGCGTGGGAAGGGGGTGTCATCCTGACTCTAAAGAGGAGAGCACTGAGATACCATCAGTGCATTGTCTCTGCAGGGCAGATGTAGAGCTTCGGACCTGCTGCCCGCCCTTCTCCTTCCCAGTGACTTATCCTGAGAGCTTCTTGGAGCTGTTTTACACTTCGTTGCAACTTTCTGAGCTGGAAAAACCTGAGACTTTGACACACCCAGGTTACATTTCTATCTTTTAACCCAAAATGATTTTCCCCCTTTTGTAAACCAGTGGTTTACAATGATAATGACAATGCCAATGATAATTTTCTCTACAGCAACCTCTATAATATTTTTATGATGATCCATTCTGGTTTTTTTTTCTTTTGTTGGTGTGTTCTGAGTTTTGTCACTTTCCTTTTAAAAAAAAAAAGTTGTTATGTGTGTGTCATTTTCCTCTTTGAAAAGTTGAGTTATGCCTAATTTTCTATTTTTATCAGACTGGAATTTCTTAGTGAAATCATCAAGGCTCCGTGTCCAGTCTTGAGTCACTGCCTCCATGCTTGCTATGTTCTTAATCAGATTTTCCACTTGAATCAAGGTTATCTATTTGACCTCCAACCCCTTGGCTTGCTGCTGTTTTTATTAACAGCTTTCACATGTTGTCCAAAAATCAATGGCATTGCTCTTCTCACTTCTCCTTACCTGAGCTTTTTTTAACCTGCTATAATATGCACGTGGACAATCTTTGATCTTCCTACCTTTAAACCTGATTTATAGAGTCTAACTATACCTTCCTCACTGGGCCCTATGCTGATTCACCCCAAACACATTATTGCATCCTTATCCTAGGCTCATGATAAACGTACTTGGGTCCCACTGAAGGGTAGTTAAGAGTAATGGTTGAGGGCTGGAGCGGTGGCTCAGCAGTTACAGCGCTTGCCTGGCATGTGTGAGTACACAGGTTCAAATCCCAGCACCACATACACAATGAAGTCTTGAAGCAAAGAAAGCCACTTGAAGAACTAAATAAAGTTGATTCTCTCTCTCTCACTGTCCCTCTCTCTTAAAAAGAAAAAAAAAAAGAGTAATGGCTGAAATTCTGGAACCAGACTTCCTGAGTTCATATCCACCTTTCCTGTACACTGTGTGATTTTCAGTGAGTCACTTTAATCCTCTTGGTCTCCATTTCCTTATTTGCAAAATAGGGATTAAAAACAGTGGCCAGGAACAGTAGCACATACCTATAATTCCAGCTACTAGGAAGACAGAGGCGGGAGGATGGAAAGTTCGAAGCAGCCTTGACAACCCAGTGAGACCATGTCTCAAAATATAAAAAAGGCTGGGTATGTAGGGCTCTTGTGAAAATTAAGAGTTAAAGTTGTGGGCTGGAGTGGTGGCTCAGTGATTAAAGCACTTGCCTGGTCTGTGCAAGGACCCAGGTTCTAACCCCAGCACCACGTACACAGCTAAATGTCAGAGAAATGAAGGCCAGATGAAAAAATAAATAAAAATTGATTCTCTCACTCTCTCCCTCTCTCTTAAAAAAAAAAGAGTTAAAGTTTTCAAAGAGCATCTGGCATCTATTAAGTACTACTTAAATGTTAACTTTGTTACATTTTTATTTGCTGACACAAGTCTTTATATGTTGGCTGTGGTGTTACATATATGGTGCTGTATCTTCTTCCTCTAGTTTTCTTTTCTCCTGCGAAATCTTGGGTAAATATTGATCTTTGGATTTCTTCCTTCCCATCCTGTTTCCTTCTTTTCAGACCTAGACCTGGAACACAATGGTGACCTGTTTTTTTCCTAAGAGTAGGGTGGACTTCCTTGGGAGCTGATGCTCCAAGCCAGCACCAGTGTCTCACACCAGACTTCATGCCACCCCTGCCTTATCAGTGGTCTCCTGGAGTGGCCAACTGACTCCAGCTCCTGGGGATGCGGAGACTGAGGTGTGCACAGCCACTTCACCTCCTGGTGGTCATGCTTGGGATTGGCACATTCTGCAGTGTCCCTGGAGGAAGCGCTCTCATGTCCATCTTCAACAGCCCCCTGCAGCCATACCCCATTACGTTGGCCATTTTCTTTTTGGACAGTGGCATTTGCTCCAATTCCATTTCACTGTTGCACAAAAAGCCCCCCTTTTTAACGGGTGGAGTACGTGGAAGGTGGGAGCTACAGTGGCTGGCGGACCAAGGTTACACTGGTCTGCCATGACATTCTAGAAAATATGACTGTAGCCCAGCCTCTCAACTATGGTGTAGAAACCATTCTTAGGCTGTGCCTTACCCAGTAAGCCCTGCAAGGGTACACAATGTTTGAACAGCTGGATTCCCTTCCTTTCCCCCTCCTATATCCTTATCTCCCCACATACTTTCTTTAAGCTACGTGTGTGCACATTCTCTCTCAGAAAATAAATCTGGGTAATGAGACCAGCTAGGGGTTCCTTTAAGTTCAGGTTTTCCTGAAAGAGAAATGGTTAGACGTAGACCACAATCGTCAGCTCCTCACCTTTATCTTCCTCCTAAGCAGACCGTTGCTATTAAGTTGAACCATATGAAGTTGCTGGTATTTGTCCATTTTTGAGCCACAAAAAAACGGTGGCATCATGAAGTCCACCCTAATGCGTACTTGCTGGTTTGCCTTCGTTTCTCCGCACTCGGACCGCAGTGGTGCAGCCTCATCTTAGTTCACCTGCTTCGCAATGAGACCCAGATGGGAGCAGGAAGCTCTACTTCTTGCCAGAGGACAAAGCCAGTTAATTCCCCTGAGTTGAATGTTATTCCTGTCTCTTCAACATCAAAACCCATTTGTTTATGATAATCCAAACTGATTTTATGGAGCAGACGCTGTGACCGTGAAGCCTGGTTGCAGATATGCTGGAATCTCTCAGTTGTCCTCATTCAAGTTTGTTTTATTTTTCAGTTTTCACGTATAACGCTGCCAGTAAGGAAACCTGCGAACACAACCACGGACAGTGCTCCCGGCACGCCTTCTGCACGGACTATGCCACCGGCTTTTGCTGCCACTGCCAGTCCAGGTTTTATGGAAATGGGAAGCACTGTCTTCCGGAAGGTGATTGGCTGGGGTGGGGGCTGCTGCTTTCCAGCTACTGCTGTGAACTCTGCTTTGTGGACCTGGCCTCTCCACTCCTTGAGTCAAAGCTTGGACAAATTGCAGGTGCTCAGGGAATCTTCCAATTGGAAGATTATCCAGAAATGTCCTCCTCCTCCCACCCCCAGCTTTGTAGCGCCAAAGGGGAGGTAAGCTAGCAAAGGAGGGAGGCTGGGAGAAGAGATCGCAGACAGGACTCTTTCATAGATGGGTCGTTGACTGGTTAGGGAATCATTAGAATGAGTTGCTGAAGAGCGAGTTTGGGGAATGGTAAGTGGAATTATTTTGTCTGTGTGCACCCCTCCCGAGCCTGGCTGATGGCTAAAGCTAATGGGATTTGCCATCTTCTAGGGGCACCTCATCGAGTCAATGGGAAGGTGAGTGGCCACCTCCACGTGGGCCACATGCCCGTGCACTTCGCCGAAGTGGACCTGCATGCTTACATCGTGGGCAACGATGGCAGAGCCTACACGGCCATCAGCCACATCCCACAGCCTGCGGCCCAGGCCCTTCTTCCCCTCACACCAATTGGAGGCCTGTTTGGCTGGCTGTTTGCTTTGGAAAAACCAGGCTCTGAAAATGGCTTCAGGCTCACGGGTGAGTAGGGTCCGGAGAGGGCTGATAGCATTCCTTGTGCTGTTGCCTCTTGGGACGAAGCCTTGGGGTTTTAAATGAGAAAAGAGGATTTTCTCATTCTGGATCTCAGATGTGTAGTTTTCTGTCCATGATTAGTTGGGAATGGTTTGGCTTTGTACAACTGATTTTGCTGTTAGGGATTGAACTCAGGCTGTTAGTGATTAAACTCGGGGAAAGCACTGAGTTATAAATACCCCAACTCTTTTTTATTTATTATATTTATTTTTATTTTATTTTAAAAGAGGGACAGTGAGTTTTTCATGCAGCTTTCATTGCTTCAAGACTTCGTTGTGTACGTGGTGTTGGGGTTTAAACTCGTGTACTTGAGCGTGTAGGGCAAGCACCATAACTACTGAGCCACCACTCCAGCCCCAACCACAACTCTTTTTATATTGAAACAGGATCTCATTGAGTTTTGAGGTTGGCCTTAAACTGGTATCCTCCTTAGCCTCACCGCTATGCCTGGCTACAAATGATCTTCAAAAGAATCATTGCTTCTAAATGTTCCTCCAGCTGTTCTGAGAAATGGAATGATTCCATTTGGAGCATTTGTTTTTTCTTGCCCCAATTTGTTGGAGTATATTTGCCAGGTTTCGTTTGAATGATTGCGTACAAATCTGTCAAATACAGATGCAAAGCAAAGTGCTTACAGGATACCTGGAGATGATTTTACCTCCTGGAGGAGGGACTACCTTTTCTCCTCTTGCACCTCCATGTTTCAGATTTCCTGATGTGTGGTGGTGTAGACCAGTGCTTTTCAGACTTTGATCTGCCCACGAATCACCTGGACGATTTGTTGGCATGCAAATTCTGATTTAGTAGGTATGTGGTGGGGTCTATAGTTCTCTAATAACCAAGCTTCCAGGAGATGGCAGTACAGTTGGTCCTTTTGAGAGCAAGAGTGGGTGGGGGGCAGTTGTTGGGTGGGGGGATTTTTTGGCTTCTCACCTGCAAAGTCTTATTTCCTTTATTGCATGTAAAATAAAATAGGGTGATAAAAATTCTTTCCCCACCTCCAGCAGCAGAGCTCAATGGCTGTTTATAGGATCTTGAATAACCTTTGGTCAAAAGCAAACAAAATATAGTACACCACGTTAAGTTTGAATTTCTGATAAGTAACGATTTTTAAAATATAAGTATGCCACAAATATTGCAAGGGACATGTATAAAAGATATATTCATTGTTATCTGAAAATTCAGATTTAACTGGGTGTCTGGATTAGGGGTTTATGTTTTGTTTTGCTTGTCTTTGCTAATTCTGGTGACCTTAGATAAGTGGAGGAGGTTTCCAAGAGTCTGTTTCTCACAGAATAGAAGCACCTATAGAGAGAAATAGTATAAGTTAACGATGAAACCAGACTCTTTGATTGAAAACCTGGAGAACTTAGGGAATCAAAATAGCTGATAGGAGTCAGTCTGAATATCAGAGAGCCTTCTTCGGCACCATCTCCACGGTAGTAGAAATTGGTATGAGGAAGGATATGCTAGGGTTACTGGGGATCAAACCCAGCATGTTATGTGTCTTAGGCAAGTCCAGTACCACCAGGCCCCAGACAGTATTATTTCAGTAAGGCTTTTATTCACTCCTGTGCTGAATTCTTCTTCTTACTAGGTGCGACCTTTACCCATGACACAGAAGTTACTTTCTACCCAGGAGGAGAGAGGGTTCGGATCACTCAAACTGCTGAAGGACTTGACCCGGAGAATTATCTGAGCATCAAGACCCATATCCATGGCCAGGTGCCCTACATCCCAGCAAACTTCACAGCCCACATTGCTCCCTACAAAGAGATTTATCATTACACCGAGTCAGGTGCGTCTAGCCAGTGTTCACCTCTTATGAATTAGAGATAGGATGGTGATGAGAATTAAATGTATAACTACATGGAATGTCCTAAAACTCTGAGTGGCACATAACATGAGTGTAATACCATTTTTATTCTTATGGCATAGTGTAAGTGAGCAGAGTGTTAGCTACTATACTCAAATTTCCTATTCACCATTTTCAGAGAGTAATATATAATTAATAATAACATTATCTCTGGAGGGGGTAGGGATGGTGTAATTATATACAGTTTTTACTCTTTGGGGCATGACAAAATACTGATTATTAGAATTTGTCCTGTAACCTAGTTTCAGCTGATGATTTCACCCTGCTTGAAAAGCCACCGAAAAAACGCTGCACGGTGTTTTAAAGCTAATGCAAGATTTGGAGTCAGAGGTTACAAATTCACATCCTGGATTGGCCATTTAAAATCTGCAGGAAAGATCACTTACTATGAAAGCCTCTTTTCTCATTTTCCTTTTTAGTATTAGGGGTTGAACCCAGGGTCTTGCCTGTGCTAGGCAAGTGCTCTACCGCTGAGCTGCACCCCCCAGCTATATTGTCTCCTCTTTAACATCAGAATAAAAATTTCTTTTCCGTCAGCCTTATAGAGTTGGTTAGTTGGTTGATAAATTGTGTGAGGTGCAGCATATTCTGTAAATCATGACCCACATGCAAAAAAAATGCTGTAGCCACAGCCCAGAGGTTTGGCTTGAGCTACTCCTCCTCTGGCCCTGATTTCTCCTATAGCGCGAGAGCTGGAAGCTGCACAGGAGATGTATGGAAGAGAATGGGAAGCAGGGAACTGGCCTATGTTCAGAATGGCTGAGGGCCAGAGAACTGGCCTGGGCCCGACTCCCAGACTCTGAGAGAAACCACCCTTTCCTTTCCCTGGAACCCTGCAAACTGAAGTGCAGATCTTTGGGGAGCTGCCACTTCTGGGCAATGTATGGGATGGGCTGGTTCAGATATTGGGGTGGAAAGCCAGACAGTGCCAAGTTCCAGTTCCAACTCTGTCACCTCCCAGCCCTGCTTCTCAGGCGAGTTACTTCACCTCTGAAAGTCTCTGTTCACGTAATTGTAGTGTGCGCCTCGCGGGGCTGGCACACAGTGACAGCAACAGCTGTAGTGCCTCCTCCCTCTCAGCACTGTGGCTTTGATCCACTCAGGTTCTTGGACTTTCCTTGCCAGTTTCTCGTATAAGCTCAAGGTGTTCCCAAGGGACGTGTTTCAGGAATTAGATGAAACACACTCACATGGAAATTTTTAAAAAATATTTACCAGTTTGCCTGTTAAATGTCTTGCAGCTGTGACCTCCACAAGTTCCAGAGACTACTCTCTCACTTTTGGTGCAAACAACCAAACAGGATCCTACCGTGTGCACCAGAACCTCACTTACCAGGTGTGCAGACACGCCCTAAGACACGGGGCCACACCCACCACCCAGCAGCTCACTGTGGACCGGGTTTTTGCCTTGTACAGTGAAGATGAAGGAGTGCTTAGATTTGCTGTGACCAATCAGATTGGCCCTGTTGAAGGTAAGGTTTCTTATTTGTAACATTGGGCTAAAGCTCTATCCTTTTAGAGAATTCTGAGAATAATTCAGGAGTTAGTAAGGATTAGTGAGTGCCAGGATCTATGGTGCAGTGCGGTGTGTAAGAAAGAATTAAGTGGGCTCCCTGTCCTCGATGTGGAGACAGGCAGAAATGGAATCTGCAGAACAGTGTTCCTGCCAAGGTCAGGAAATAGAGCACAGTCCCTGAGCCTGGTCTGTGGCAGCACCCTATTGTAAGTGCCCATTGCGGGGTGAGCCTGAGAACAAGATGGGTCCAGGTTAGGAGAGTGATACTGATGAGCACTGGTTATGACTGACAAGTGCCCGGGAGCTTCGAGCCTAGTCTGGAGGTGCTGGAAGATCCCCTAGAAAGTGACATTTTTGCAAAAGCTTCAAGGATAAGAAGAATTTCACCAAACCAAGGTGGGTCAAAAAGCCAGGGCCTGGAATAATGAAAAAGAACTTTGTGTGTGAAGAATCCTCAGTAACATCACACTTCACAGCAAAAGACTGGAAGCTTTTGCTTTGAGATCCGGAAGGAGGCAGGGAGGTCTGCCCTGCTACCTCTGCTCAACACATTATTGGAAGTTGTAGCCAAAACAGTTAGGCAAGAACATGAGATAAAAGGCATCTAAATTGGGAAGACAGAGGTAAAATCATCTTTCTTCTCAGATGACATGATCCTTTATAAAATCTAAGGAATTCTCACACACACACAAAACCCTATTAGAACAAATAAATTCAGCAATGCTGCAGCACAGAAGATCAATATACAAAAATTGTATAGCTGTACTCACAATGAGCAGATTGAAAATGCAATTAAGAAATTTCTCTTCAAAAAGAATAAAATACTTAGAAATAAATCTTTTTCTGAAGAAATGAGATACTTGTCCATTGAAAAATAACTTCTTTGGAAAAAAATAAAAAGAACCAAATAAGTGGGTTATGTTCTAAATATGAGAGTACTTCCCAAACTGTTCTATTGATTCAACCCAGTCCCTATTAGAATTCCAGCTGGCTTCTTCATAGAGATTGACAAGCTGATTCTAAAATTCATAAGGAAATTCAAGGAACCAGAGTAGCCAAAATCTTGACTCATGGAGATGGAGGACTCATACTTCTCAATTTCAAAACTTAGAGTAAACAAGACAGTGTGGTTCTGGCATATGGATAGACATATAGATTAATGGAAAAGAAGTGAGAATCCAGATGTAAATGCTCACATTTTTAGCCAGATTTTTGAAAAGGTTGTCAAAATAGTTTAATGGGACAGCTGACTATACACATGCAAAAGAATGAAGTTAGACCTCACAGCATATTAACGAATCAACTCAAAGTGGGTCAAAGACCTAATGGAAGGACTAAAACTTTTAGAAGAAAACATAAGGGTAAATTTTTGTGATCTTGAATTTGGCAATGATTATTAGAATTGACACTAAAAGTGCAAACAACAGGAGGAAAAACAAATGGGTATCATAAAAATTTTTAAAAATTGAGCTTCTAAAGACATCATCAACAAAGTAAAACTACAATCCATGGAATGGAATAAAATATTTTAAACCCTAGGGTTGACTCCCACTGCTGCAAAAGAATTCTTTTTAATTATGTTTTTAATAAGAGACTTGTTTTAGAGCATACGAAGTAATATTGCAACTCAAAAATAAAAACAAATCAAATGGAAAGATGGATAGAGGATCTGGAAAGACATCCTTTTAAAAAGATATGCAAATATCCAAGGAGCACATGAAAAGATGTTCAGCATCATCAGCCAGCAGTGAAATGCAGTTCAAAACCACAATGATACTACTTTACATCACAAGGATGGGCTTAAAAAGTGTTGGTGAGGATGTGGAGAAACTGGAAGCTTCATTCATTCCTGTTGTGTATGTAACATGGTACAGCTGCTCTGAAAAACAGAGCAGCAGATTCTCAAAATTAAAACACAGTTACCATTTGATGGAATTATTCTATTCCTAGTTAGGTGCCCAAGAGAAATGACAACATATCCTCACAAAAACTTATGGAGGGATATTCATAGCATCGTTATTCATAAGAGCCAAAAGGTAGAAACAGCCTATGTCCGTCGACTGATGAAGGCATACAAAGTAAAATCTTTTGTCCCTACAATGGGATATAATTCAGCCACACAAAAAAATACTGATACATCCTCCAACATAGATGAACCTTGAAAACCGCATGTTAAGTGAAGGAAGCCAGTCACAGAGGACAGTGTGTTGAATGATTCCATTTATATAGAATATCTAAAACAGCCAAGTCCAGAGACAGAAAGTAGATTAAAGATTGCTCAGGGGTTGGAGCAGGGGTAACAGAAGAACCAGGGAGTTAATAGTTACAGTTTCAGGCTTTCTTTTTGGGGTGATGAAAATGTTCTAATGACTGCACAACTGAATGTGAAAATCATTTAGTTGTGCACTTTCCTTGTAAACATTTTTTATTTTTTAAGAGAATCAATTTTATTTATTTTTTCATTTGGTTTTTGTTTTCCTGACACTTAGTTGTATATGTGGTGCTGGGGTTTGAACCCAGGTCCTTGCACATGGCAGGCAAGCACTCTACAGTTGAGCCACCTCTCCAGCCCCTGCACTTTAAGTAGGTGAATTACTTGGCACATGAATTACACTTCAATTGAAGAAAACAATTTTGGAAACAAAACTTGAAAGCAGGGGTTCTCAATTTTCAATGAACATTAGCCTCACCTGTGCAGATAGACAAGCTCGCTGCCACTAGGTACGGTAGCACACAACTGTAATCCCAGCCATTTGGGTGGCTGAGGCAGGAGGATCGAAAGTTCAAAGCCAGCCTCGGCCACTAGTGAGACCCTGTCTCAAAATAAAAATTGAAAAGAATTGGGGACGTGGTTCAGTAGTAGAGCAACCCTGAGTCAAATCTCTAATGCTATCCCCCCCCCCAAAAAAAAGAAAACTTCTATGCTTATTAAGACATGAAAGCATGGCAGAAGCTTAGATGCATATTGTAAGTGAAAAAAGCCTGAAAAGGCTGCATCCTCTATGATTCCAGCTATATGACACACCGGAAAAGGGAAAATCAAAGCCCAGTATGGTGGTATACGCCTGTACTCCTAGCTAGTGGCTGAAGCAGAAGGCAGGAGGATGGCAAGGCAGCGTGGGCAACCTAGCTAGACCCTGTCTTGAAATAAAATTGAATTTAAAAAAAACAGGACTGTGATGTAACTCTGTGGCAGAGTGCTTGCCTGCTATGCTCAAGGCCCTGCATTCAGTACCACAAAAAAAAAAAAAAAAGAAAGAAAAGAAAAACCTATAGAGACAGTAAAAAGATCAGTGGTGTCGATGGTTGCCAGGAATTCAGAGGGAGCAAGGGGAACAACAAATAGGTGGAGCACTGGGAAATTTAGGGGCAGTGAAACTATTCTGCGTACTACAGAGGTAGGTATATGCCATAAAGCATGTGTCAAAACCTGCGGAATTATGCATCATGAAGAGTGAGCCCTAATGCAGACTATGGACATTCGGTGATAATATTGCGTTACTCTTGATTCCTCGGTGGTAACAATTGTGCCACACGAATGCCGGTGTTAAAAGGGGGAGATCTGCAATTGACCAGGGAGAGGAGAGGGGAGAGAATGTGGAAACTCTCTACTTTCCACTC
>PVKS010038939.1:0-17590 GCA_004027875.1 Aplodontia rufa | reverse complement strand
CACAGTCGAGTCAAAATCAATGTAAAGATAGCCCAAAGGAGTTTGGGGGTCCGGTGAAGATCTAGCATTTCCCATGGCCTTTGCAGGCAATCTGGAGAGTGCCAAGAGCAAATGAGGCATCCCAAATTTGATCTAGGGCACCCAAATGGGAGAGGTGGTCAGCAGTGGGCTCAAATGTCTTCAAGGACCCACTGGGACCGGGGGGAGATGGCGGGGATCTGGCGCAGGCCCACGACTTTATGAACAGATCCCCTCAATGGAAGATGCCAGCGAGGCCAAGGGAATTGGAACTTACCCCACCTGTGTCGATTTGGATGAGGGAAAAAGGAGTCTAGTAGGGTCCTGGTTTTGGTCGGGTTTCGTTCACCAAATGTAAAATCAGAAAAAAGGATAATGATACTGGTGTAAATTCAGGCGGAGATGTTTATTGGGATTTGTTGCTCTCGGGCCAATTTCACCTGCGCCACCATGATGAGGGCAGGCATGGGAAGTGGCAGGTGGCCAGAATGGCAGCCAGGGAAAATGGCATTGGACATTCGCCAGGCAGCTGGTTTTGCTGGCTACCTGGGAGTTCAAGATGGGGTTGGTCCTTCAGAGACTGGCTGGTGGATCCATCAATCCATTGGAGCTTGTCCACCAGCATCCCAATTGGCTGTTATTTTCATGGGCAAGTTGCCCTTTGCCCTGCCCCTTAGCCAGCAGGCATGGCCTCAGTGTCTTTGGCTGAAGCCACGCCCCCAGCCAGGGACCAGGCTGCTGTGAAGTGTGGGCTAACTGAAGCCCTGCCCCCAGCCGGCCTAACAGATGTCTCTAAAAACACATGAAAATCAGTCCCATTTACATTAAATTTAATTCTCCCATTTTTAAAAGTTCACTTTGTAAAATCAATACATCAAACAAGTATAGGCAAACATCATAAGCTATTTCTCCCCTTCTGAAGAAAATTCATAGAAGCAGTGATTGTTGCCTTTTAAACATTCATAGAAACCAACATTCAATTGATTGACCACCTAGAAAACTATGTAGAACAATAATTTTAAGCACATCTTTACTCTTATCTGTTTATCCAATTTAAATATAACTTTTGTTTAAGTCAAGCCACATGAACTAAAAGTTACTTGGATCCATTTCCTTTTATTTTTTTTAATTTATGAGCACTCATTTATGAGCCAGTTTGGTATTGTGTTGACATAACACAAAACAATCATAACACATATGTGTACAAACAGGGGGACAAGTTAAGGAGTCAGTGTAGGCAGAATGATGGGGGTTGGTAAGGAGGCAATTGGCTGATAGCCAATTTTTTTCTAAAAGGTCAAAGATCATTTGCTGCACAACACCCCTGCCCCATGCTAACAAAGGTGTTCTGGACACAGGAAGTTCCTCAGCTTATAAAGATGCTAATGGGCCCAGAACAAAAGACTAGATCAGACCGGAGGTTCAGAGCCCTGCTCCCAGGCATGGGGGAAGGAAGATAATGATTAATCATAGGAGAGAATATTGGAAGACTATAAGAAAGACGAGCCAAACCTCCTCTTTGAGTTCTCAGCTCCCTTCTCCTGGAGAAATCTTTTTCTTTCCATGCTTTCTTCAATAAATTCTGTTTTCTCCACTTGCCTCAGTGTCCCTCAGTTTCATTCTTTAATTCTGAGAGGATAAGAACACAACATCCACAAAACAAGCATCATTGACATAACACAAAACAAACATAACACACATTCACAAGCATACAATATAAGTGTGTGTACATACATAAAAACCACCAGGAAACAAAGATTTTAGAGCTTTGAATCACTGACCTCTGAGTAAAGACAGCAGGAAGGGCAATGGTCAAAAAGAACTTCTAAAATTAGGAACAAAAAAAAAGATTGATTGAAAAAACTATCAATGTTGAATTTCACCATAAAAACCATCCACTCAGGCTGGAACCATTGCTCAGTAGTTACAGTATTTGCCTGGCATGCATAAGGATGTGGGTCTGAACCTCAGTGCCATATGCACAATAAAGTGTCTGAGCAAAAATCACATGAAAAACTAATAATAAAGTTGATTCTCTCTCTCTCTCTCTCTCTCTGTGCTGTGACAGGAAAGCAGGGAGCTGAAACTTCAAACCTCATTTCTTTTGTTCCAGGGAAAGAAAATATAAGTCAAAATTCATGCAAGGGAATTATATTACAAGTGAAAGAGAGGTGAAAGTAAAGTAAAAGCAGAGTAAAATTCAAGCAGAGAGCACTTTTGAGAAAGAGAGGGCCAACTCTGAGCAGAGAATGACAAAGGAGACAATTCTGTCTCCCAAATTATGGCTGTTTTATGGTTGATTTGAAAATTGGGGTCCTCTTTCAGGAACATTTGACAATCAGATGTAAAACTGCTCTTTCATGTTGGGCAGTGGAGGTTTTGACCTTAGTTGGTTCTTTCAAAAATTGTCACGGTGGCCATCCTATTTAGGGCAGCTTCATTTACAAGTCAATCCCATGTTAATGTGGGCATTGAGGTCAATAGCAATCAAAAGTAACTTCAGTGTGCGTGGGTTATTAAAGAATACACCCTCTGAGCTAGTGAGAGACCCATTTCTTTTACTTTCATCTCAACTTTTATGGGTCCTGTGGAGAGAAATTCCCATAGATACTTTGATCTTGAGGCATTCTCCCTCTTTTGCCTTTGTTTATCCTCAACATTTCTGTACCAATGTTTTCCCACAGCTTATCTGCTTTGGCAGTAGCTTAAAGCAAACTTCAAGAGTAAATCTGTGGCCTTGTCAAGCATTTCACTGATCATTATTTGCTACTACCTAACACCTCTGTCTATGGAGGAAAAAATAAAACAAACAAAAAAAATTAGCTCAAAAATGCACAAGTTCAAAATTTAAAAAAAAATGTAATATTAGCCATAGTAAAAGAGCACATGAAACATACCAGGGAGCACTTTCAAATCAGATCAGGGCTAATGCAGATAGTTAAAGATTACAGGAATCTATGAGATTCTCAGGAAAATAGTTCTCAAAGAAAAGAAGACTTGTCTTATGTTATCCTTCCATTTTCCTTCCTCAATCCCAACTAGAGAGAAGGGGGAAGGAATAGAGGAATTAGGATGTTCCCCAATGTTTCAGAGTGCACCACACATTTTATATATTTATTCTCAGCATTTTATGTCTATACCTGCATTGCCCCAAGTGAGAATGCACACAGATTCCCTCCAGTTATCAAGCATGAGGGGAATGTGGCAGCATTTTGTACTACAAGAATAAACAGTCTTTTAGGTTCTATAGCCAAAGGCATGATTTATATCTGCCAATTTCTTTCTTTCTTTCCTAGGACTATCTTTCCAAAATTGTAACATGAAGCCCAGAGGGCTATCTAAGGCATTTTTATGATTTTTCCATCTGCTGGCATCCTCTTTCTCTAGAGTAGAACTTTTATTTCCCATCCCATTCCCCAAAGCCCAGGTATGGTCTTTTGTTTGAGTTCCAAGATTTGTAACTTGTAGATTTACTCTTGAAAGAAGGTTCCTTAAGTTTCCTACCCCAGCCACTTCCTCCATTTCCAGCAGGCTCCTCTCTGGGGTTACCAGCATTGTGGCTTGGTAGTTTGTATACTCACTGCATGTCTCAGGCACACTTACACAACCTCTGGGATGTCCTGAGCACTAAGAAAGAACTAATTTCTCAAACCCGAGATTTTCCTACCATCATTTCATGTGTGAAGTTACCTGTTCCTTGTGGTACTTGCTTGGACCTCTCCATGCACTGCTGATCCACTTCTGATCCACCTTAGATCTTAGTTCCTTTGTAAGTGTGAGATCTCATAGTTCTTTACCCAACTGAGAACACCGCTACAAGGCAGTAGGATGCTCTCCTCTAAGGAGGGGATGATCCTGTGACCCCCTCAGTGATGTATGGAGCTGCACATTGGGCACCAAATTGTTAGAAAGAAAATTATTACAAATTCTGAGGTGAATTGAGAAGATAAAACACTTGCCCAGAAGTGGGTGAGCAAGACAGACTTTACTTCTGCAGAAGGGTGCACTCACAAAGGGGATTAAGCACATTTGGGCAGGCAAGCTGCCTGCATATTTCTCCAAACTAATGCAATCCTATCCTTTACTTGGATTGGAGGAACTCAGGGGTAAAATCTGCATGATTGGCTAATATAAAATTGGGCAGGTACAGAATAGAGCCACAGGAGTGGCTAAAGCCACAGGAGTTAAACTCCATAAGGAGTTTAACAATAGATTATCTCTAATTACATGGTTCCCAGCCTAAAATGGCTTCCTTTTATAAGATTACATTCTAAAAATGTAGTGACAAAGCCCCCCCCCCAGTGTTTTCAATAAGGACAGAAATAGTTCAAATATGTTATTCATTATTGTGGGTGATACTGGCTTTATTCAGGTCCTTAGTGTAACATATAAAAAATTAAAGTTGCTGACTGCAAGGTAAAGCAACAAGCAAAGTCTATTTCAGATCTTAGAGCGCAAATCAAAGTGACAGGAAAGGCTTCGCAAGTGAGATGTGGGGCCTCAGATCTGAAGACCCCTGTTTAATGTGGGATTTGAATTTTTATCCTATTTCAGGGGGCTCTTCCCTCCTCTCCATCAGTTCATGTTATCTATTTGTCCTTCCCTCCTTTACTGTATAAATATTTCTTTTTGTGATGAATTTTTCTGTTCACAAACTGAGGTGATTTCTGAAGTTAGGCCTGTCCTTGAGTGTCTGTGACTGCTCACCTGCCCAACCTCAGTTTCCATGGATCCCTAATCTCTTTGCTCTTTATTACTCCTTGTTTCCTGACTCTCCACTGACTCCCTACCTATATGTTTTCTAAGTTACAGGCATGAGTTTATTGAAGGAATAGGAAAGAGGACAGGGGACACACTGTCTCTCAAATGGATATTTTCAGAGTGGAGTGGTGTGACCCTTTCATCCTGATTTCCATCCACCCAGCTCCCATACCAGGAATCAAACCCAGGGGTGCATTCCCAGCCCGTTTTAATTAATTTTTGAGATAGGTTTTTGCTAAATTGCTTAGGACCTCACTAAACTGCTGAAGCTGGCTTTGAACTTGCTGCCCTCCTGCCTCAGCTTCCAGAGCCACTGGGATTACTAGCAGGCTCCACCAGGCCCTGTGGCTGTTTTGTTTTTATTTTTGTTTTCATAAACAGGGTCTGGATAATTTGCTTTGGGCTTCATTAAGTAGCTGAGGCTAGCTTTGAACTTGTGATCCTCCTGCCTCAAACATCCAAGCTACTGTACCAGTGCTGTGGAGATATTATTGTCAACACATTGTGAGACCACCAAAGACCAGAGTAGAAGAAGAAAAACAGTTTGTTTTGGGGACAGAGAAGAGAAAGAAGAGAAGAAACAGGCTGGTCCAACAGGGCTGCCACTCCAAAGCAAAGTTCAGGGAGAATAGCAGCCCCGAGTGACTCAAGCAGGCTGTTTTTAAAAGAAAAATTTGGCAGGCTTACAAACAGGCTTACAAAAAGAGTCCTTTTCCAAGAAATGAAGACAGCAGGTTTTAATTTATCTGCTTCAAGTTGCACCTGGTGGGCCATCAGGGTGGGCTAGGTGGGGAGCTAAACTATCCATATCTGAAACTGGCAGCTTGTGGGACCTCCAGAGGGCTGCTTCATAGAGATAGTCACAATGACCATGACTATTTCTGTCTATTTACCACAGCACAAATCAAGGATTTTATTTGCAACCATTTTGGCATGCTCAATCTAAATTAAATATATTTGTTTTATATCAGGGAGTCTCTACCCTTTTACATCAGGCTGCCTGCCAGGTTTATTGGAAGTCCATAAATTCAACCCAAGTCCATCTTATGACTTTTTCTAAGAGAGAGGGACAGTGTGAGAGAGAGACAGAGAGAATCAATTTTTTAAATTTAGTTTTTCATGTGTCTTTTGTTGCACTAACACTTCATTGTGTATGTAGTGCTGGGGTTCTAACTTGAATACCACCAAGCCACTGTTCCAGCTCCCATCTTATAACTTTTGACTGCAAGCATAGGAGCTGCATGGATCTCCTTTAAGAGAGGATCTTGTAGTGAGTGTTCAGAATTGGAGTTTTTAATTGAGTTAATTGAGTTAATGAGTTAATTGAGTTCTCATGCTTTGCCTCAATTTCCTGTCCTCTTACTGGGTTTGTCAATGAAATGCCTTATTTTTGTCTCAACTTCCTGCCCTTTTCATTGGTTCATTACCCTTTGATTAGCTTCCTTCATGTCTGTGCTGGTCTGGATGCTTTTACAATCAGGGTGATTGAGCTATAGTTTTGTTGATGTGAGATACTTAGAGTCCTGGAGATTTGGTTAAAAGAGGTAATGGTGAATTGGTTTGGAAAATGGTGGCTTTTATTTTAATTACAGCTCTTTGTCAGATAAGTTTTTTCTGATACAGTATTTTTCTTTTTTTAAGAGAGGGAGAGTGAAAGAGAAGAAAGAGAGAATCAGCTTTATTTATTTTTTCATCTGGTCTTTGTTTCTCCAACACTTAATTGTGTATGTGGTGCTAAGATTTGAACAGGGGTTGTTGAACATGTCAGGCAAGTTCTCCAACCACAGAGCCACCGCTTCAGCCCAGAAACAAGCTTAATACACAAAAATTTTAGAGAAATTCCCTGGTTGATGTAATTTTTCAGTTTTAGAATCATATTTTTTTGGTATTTGTGAAACATCTTAGGATTGTTATAATAATTATGTTCAATCTATTGTTATAATTGGATATGAACATCTTAATAATACTGAAGCTTATCTATGAATGAGACTGGGGGGATTAGGCAGTTAGAGTAGTAGAATATTTGAGTCAATCAAGGGAAAACCAAAATCAGTTCATTTCTTTTTAAAATCTATTTAACATATCCCCAATGCTAGTAAGGAGGGTCTCACAAATGTATGGCAAGCACCATAACCATGAAGCCACCACTCCAGCCACTGAAAGTGCTTTAAAAACAGTGAAATTAAAGTTTGGGGATGTATAAAAAAGTAAATCTAAAAACAACTCCCAACATTCCAAGCTTTAAATACAAGGGACATAAAATAATGAATGATAGCATTGGTTTACTACCACCCAAATAAAGCACATATAAATGAATTAATACTTATCTAAAATAATTAAATATATAATAAAGATAAGAAAAAAGGAAAATGGGGACAAATCATGTTGGAAAAAATTCTAAATATGAGCATTGTTCAAAATAGAATATTACCAGTAGACTACTATAGTAATTGCTACTGGAGGCAATATTCAGTTATGAATACAAAATCTGTGGGTGAGAAAAGAACATTACATTGCCTAGATTAATTTGAATCCTTTTATACATTTAACAATATATTGTCTTAATTTCTTTGAAAAACATGATTATTTAGGGCAAAAATTATAATATTGTTGTTAGGGTCTGAGACCCCTGACCGCTCCCCAAGAGACCAAAGACACACACGACAATGCAAATTGCACACCGAGATTTATTTCCAGCTAGCTGGGGTCCACATATCACACAATCAAGGGAATCAACTAGGACCCCCACTACTGATGGTAACAGGCTTATATGCAGTTCAGAACTCACAGGCCCAAACCACAGCCAATCAGAGTACAGAGCATGATCTGGTGTGGTTCAATCTCATTGGCTCCCAATCAACTCATCCATGATGTTTGGTCCAATTTCCAGCATCTTCCAGCCGGTTGTTGATTAACCTATTGTGAAACTTCCTTATGGTGGTCACCTATATGTCTCATGCTCTCAATCATGCGACCATCTGTTCCCGACCCCCCTCCAGCCATATGGTCCTGGTCACGTCCCTAGGAAACAGGGTCTCCCTTTGTTCCAAGAAGAGACCTCTAGGGGTGGGGGTTTTCCTGGGTGCCTACCAGGAGACTGTACTTAAGCCTAGGAGGGAATAACTACACAAGGACAATGGAATTTTGTTAGAAAAGCAAACTTGAGCTAAATTAGTAGATTCTCTTATGTACGGTTTTTCGTGTTCAGGTCAAAGTGGAGCCTATTGTAGCTGCAGCTAGCTTGGTTTAGCACTGTTTGGCAGCACTCTCACATTCCCCCCTTTTCTTGTTCATAATGAGGAATCCTCCTCATTTGGAAGTGCTAGATACTGGTCCTCCTCATCCAGGGGTGCCTTCTGATAATGTCTCAAAACCATTAGTTGCACAGTATCAACTCTATCGTTAACAAAGGCAATTATTCTATTTAAGACACATGGTCCAAAGGTTAGTATCAGTAGCAAAATAAGAAACATCCCAATAAGGTGGAAATTAATGTGGTCATCCATGGGGACTGATTGAATAGTGCCTTAAACCAACATTTTCCTGCCTCCCTTTCCCACTTACTTTTGGTCAATCCTTCCCTTACCTTGGCCATGGATTCTTTTATTACCCCTGAATCATAAGCATAAAAGCAACATTCTTCACCTAGGACTGCACACAATCCTCCCTGTTGTAGAAATAACAAGTCTAACCCTCTTCGGTTCTATAGTACCAATTCAGACAGTGAGGAGAGAGACTTTCCAAGTAGCTTATAGATGTCTCAATCCTTTCTATGTCCTCATCAATTGCTGCCCTTAGGGACATGATGCCTGAATGCTGCATTACAAGGGAGGCCATGCCAGTTCCAGCCCCAGCCAATCCCAGGCTGAAGAGGGCTGAGATGAGCTCTCTTTTCTGTCTACAAAATGAGGTTTCATCCCAATACAAGAATATGATAGAGGATGCGGGGGAGTACAATCACAGATATACAAAATTCAGCAGAAACATTGAAAACAGAAGTTGATACACAGCGTGAGAGGCCAGTCCTAGAACATATACACTGCTGGGGATCCCCCAACATGAGGTCCAGCTGGCTTGTAGAAGAATTGGTGGTAAACAACTGACCCAGCTGGCTTGTATTTTCCTTAGTGACGTAATGCCTAACCGCAGGACTAAGCTATTTGGTCACTCATTTGTTACAATTGTATAAACGTGTTTCACTATACCCCTATTGGCTATTGTAATGGATAAATAGAGTAGCAGCTAGTCAGGTAGAGGAAGCGGCCCAAGAAGAAGCAGCCAGAGAAGAAGCAGCAACCCGCCCTGTGCTGATGCAGTCAGAGAAGAAGCATGGAAGAAGCAGCAGCAGAGATGGCGGAGAGATCAGCAGCGGTGGAAGATGCAGGCAGTAAAAGCCTCGGCTGCAGAAACAGGGACTCTGGTATGGCAGTAGAAACAAGGACTATGAATGTGAATAGCCTTGTTTCTAAATGTAATGCCTTAAGGGCCTTGCCTGTAAAAGAGAGAAGGCGGGAAGCGCCTGGAGGCCGTTAGCCGCAGTATAGGGAGAAATAAAGCACTTGGAGAACTTAAGACCAGTAGGTCTATTTTAACCTCAGTTCCCCGCCGGAATGAATGCTTTGTCCGGTTCCTGCCGGCCGGGACTGGACAATACACCATCCTCCATTTTCTGGAATCACCCATTTTGAGTTGGACTCCCAATCAGGTGATACAATAATAGTTAAACAAGATTTCCTCCTGGAAGTGGGAACCTATTCAAGGCAGGTCCCTGATCCCTTAATCTATTGTAGGGTGAGGCCAAACTTCCAGTCTTTCCAAGAACATTGGGGAGGACTTTCCTGTGCTAAGATGCTGTAGGACGTATTTAGTCCTGCGGCCTCATAAGAAGGCAGTATAATATCATAACACAACCAACATGAGGCTGTGAGGTCAGGGCTGGTTGCATTAAGGGTCACATACATAGCATTCATTAACTTCCACAGTGGATCCATTAAGGGCTGTTCTAGTGGGGAAGGAGTTGTCTTATAAGTAGCTATGGATGTTTCAGTCTTCTCTATGAAAGGTCTCTTAGGTGCCTCCATACCTAAGGATGGAGGTGCCAAAATCAGATTAGGCCCTAAGCGGGTATCAACTTCCTTAAGCTCTTCTATTTTCAGGAGGATCTGTAGCAAACCTTGTGGAAGTGTAACATCCCCTCAATAGAGCTTATTTCCCATGTAAGTCCAGAATTCCATGGAAGAAATTATGCTGAGTGAAATTAGCATAACCCAGAAAACCAAGAATTGAATGTCTTCACTCATCTATGGAGGCTGGAGTTAGACCCTAGCCATTGAGAAAGAAGGTCTAGTATCATGTTTTAAATTTGGATAAGGTGTAATGTCATACCACCTAATACATTTTTAGAGATATTTTGGGAAGGGAAGGGGAAGGATAAGGGTGGATAATTGAGGGGGCTCTTGCAGTAAATCTAATTTTCAGAATCTCTCTCTCTATATATAATTTCATTAGAAGCTTGTGGGATTGTTCAAGAACTAAATTTCTGAATAAAAATACTGTATTATTAAATATTCAGATTAATTCAAATTAATATGTATATTCTGAAATATGTAGTGGTTATACAATGAAATCCATAAGAGCTCACGTAGTCTGTTTAGAGATATTTAGGCTTAAGGTCTACCAAGTTAATAGCCCGCTAAACATACCAAGTATTACCTCATGGCCTGAAGACCAGGTTGCATGAGACTCCCTGTCTGAGCTGCCAGTCTGGAGGCTGGGCTTGGGTCCTGTGCATATCACTTCTAGACCCTGGAACAAAGCCAAGCCATCAACTCCAACATGCAGTTTTCTTCAATCATGTAAGCATTCCCTCCAAGGATCTGCCAGGAATCCCTCAGGCTGCCCTGACAATGATATTTTCTCCAGACTGAGTAAATGCTGATACATTTTACTCAGTATATGCCTGTTTTGCAATGCCTTTCAATTAGGGCAAGTAACATCCAATATGTCCTGCCTTCCCTGCTGTGTTCAATCAATCTCCTATAACTCTAGTCCACCTAACATGTTTTGCTGGAAGAGATGCTTGGGTGTGTAGAACTTTCAGCAAAAGGCTGACCAGCCCAAAACTTTGCTGTCCTCCAGAGTTCCAAATCCTTCTCTTTTCCAGCTTGTCAATGCCATTCCCAGGCATTCACAAAGATCAAATGGGACATACACAAGAAATCAACTACAGAAATTTATGAGTCCAAACAAAACCATACATGAGGTTAGGGATACCTGACATTTCAGTTAAATGGAACTGCACATCTTTTATCTATCAACACAAAATTCTGTAAAGTGTTGCCAGAAAATGTCCTAGAATTCTTTAGAGGGACTCTAATGATTTTAAATGCCAATGTCCTGTTTCTGCCTTGTGAAGAATCAAGGGTTTTGTGTGTCATGATGTACAAATTTCAAGGGGATATAAAATTACATTTAATTAGTCTGGCTTCTTATATACTTACTGGGTTTTCTGTTTTGATAATTAACATGTTCCTTGGCTAGTGAAATATTTATTACACATGATTTCATTGAGCTTCCCCAAAACAAACAGTATTACCAGGTCAAACTCATTTGTTGCTCTGCAGCCCTGCAGTAAGAAGGTTTCCTTTTCCCCATATGATCAAGGGAGTTAGGCCAACAAATAATGGCATGTAGGAGGAAACATGTATACCTTTGTGGGTTGGGCAATATTCAGAGGACTCAATATTACCATATGGAAGCTGAAAATATGCATAAGAGGTGCTGCAGTTTTAGCATGCTTGCCTCACATGTGCAAGGTCTGGGTTCAATCCCTAGAACCACATAAACAAAGAAATAAGACAAACAAACCATACGAAAAATATTAAAATAGATATATGTTAGAGTTTACCAAGTCTATGTAGAGTCCTTTATCTCTGAGAACAGGAACCAAGTTTGAGGATCCAAAGCACATCAGGAATAACAGCATGCCTAGTGCATGATCAACATGATTTGATGTGTGTGTTCCCATATGAGCCAGGGCATCAGGCCTTGGTGTCCCTGGGCATGACACCAAGCCCACCAACTACACAATGTGGCTTTCATCAATCATGCAAATACTTTCCCCCAGAACAGTTCAGGAATGTCCGGGAGATTCCATGGCAACTAGAGTTTCCTGTGTTCTACACTCTTCTCAGTGATACATTGTCCTCAGGATTTCTGAGCTTCAAATTTCCTATTCCCTTAAGGCACCAAACCTTCCTGGTTTGGTCCAAACTCCTGTTATTCTGGCCAGGACAGTCATATTTCCAATTCACCTAGTTTTTGCCAGAAATGTCCCTCATTATTATGGAGCTGGGAGATCCTTCCTGGTATTATGGGGATAAGGAGAAAATGTGGATATAATAGAAGAAAACTACATTAAAGCACTACATTTAACAGATTGTACAGAAGTATGTTCCTTCATGGTCCCCACCACAGTTTAATCACTTCTGTTGGAGACTAAGGCCAACATGATTCCTGGACAGATGTCAGAGAAAAGAATTAGTGGTGAACAACTCTGTAAGAGGTCCAGCTGGCTTGTATCTTCCCTAGTAATTAACAAATTGCCTGACAGCATGACTAAGCCATTAGGCCACTCATTTGTTACAATTGGTTGAATGTGTTTGCACTGTATCCCCATTTATTGTTGTAACAGATAAATACCAGGGGTACAGGGAAGAAGTTGTAGCCACTAGTCATCAGCAGCAGCAGCAGAGAAAAAAAGCCTTGGCAGTAGAAACAGAGCGGCGGTAGAAACAGGGACTCCAAAGAGAGAAAATGTAAAGCCTTGACTCTAAATGTAAAAAGCCTTGCCTCTAGTGAAGAAGGAGATGTAAAAGCCTTTAGTGAGAGAAGATGTATGTAAATGCCTTGCCTCTAAAAGAGAGAAGGTGGAGAAGAAAGCGCTTGGAGAACTCAGGACCACGGAGTCTACCTCACTCCCAGTCAACCACCGATTGAGAGCCGTCCGGTTCCTGCTGGCTGGGACCAGACAACCTCTCCATTTTTTCTAGCAAAATACAGAATAAAAACAACTAACAGATAAAAATCTTCCATCATAGGGTTCACTTTTACTGCCCATTCTCAGCTGGAAGCAGCTTGAAGAGGTAACTAACCATTTTTCCGTAGAAATGAAAAACAGAAATTAACAGAGGAAATTGTAACAGCAGCCCCTTTCATGTAACAGGGATTAAATTTATGATGTGAATATAAACCTTGATGTTTGACTACATGTGGCTTATTTTAAAATTAATATTTTCTTTCTGCTTTTCCATCTTCACACCCTAACTATATGGACAACTATGTTACTATTCTGCTCTAAACTGAGTTGTCTGTAATTCCTTTCACTAACCACCTAAACATATTGCAACAGACCTAGAAATGGGAAAATATCTTTATTTTTCTTTAATTAGTCATAAAAGTTTATGATGTGTTGGGAGTCTGGCCCAAGTGGTGGCGCTGATATCTATGCAGGTGACCACTCTCTCTGGGAGATTGCATGTTCAGTGACAGATGTAATGAGCAAGTTCCATTTTAATATTCTTTATTTAACACAGCACTCAAAGGTATTAATATCACAATTCTCAAGGGGTGTCACACTGCAAATCACACTCTCCTATATTCTTATCTTACTTAGTCACAGCACACATAATATAATCTAATAATTACACACAACTTATAGGCTATTCTTAATGCAATAAGCTCAAGGCAATAGGTAAGGAAGAATAAGTTCATAGTCCTCTCACCAGCATCGGTGTGATGTCCATGGTTACCAGTAGAATGCACGCAGAGTCGTCAGGCAAGTCAGGCACTCTCCAGGAGCGGAGGTCAAATTGCAGGGAGCTGAAGAATCAGGCAGGCAGGCAGGCACTCACCAGGGAGCTGAGATCAGGCAATCTCCAGACGGAGTCAGAGTCAAGGTTGCTGGGTTCAGTGTACCAAGCTGCTTCAGACTCTGATGCGCAGTTGCTGGGTTTGATGGCAGGTTAAACAGGTTGCAAGGGATGGAGAGGAGGCATGCAATGGGCATAAGGACCAATGTCAATACACTTCCATTGTGGAGTGTGTCACCAGATTTCTTGGTTGCAGGCCTCAGTTTTTATCCTTTTTGTGAGGTCCAGGACCACTTGTGGGTTTTCTCAGTAGTATGGATTTTTGGTAGGTCCCACTTGGTTAGCACTATAAGGGTCTGCCCAATTGTGGGTTTTCTCATTAGTATGAATTTTCGGGTAGGTCTCACTTGGTAAGCAAGATCAGGGTCCACCCATTTGTGGGTTTTATCATTAGTATGAATTTTGGGGTAGGTCTTACAGCTGCTAACCTTCTGCAAGTTTACTGTTATCTGGCATAACGCAGAAGCTGTAGCTCAGGCTAAGTTGCTTCACTGTGTAACTTGCATTTTGGAAGCTTGCTCTGTCCACTCTGGACAGTCCACCCCCTTGATCCTGAAAGGTTTAGTTGCACCTTGAAGGATCAACATTGGATGGTGGAAGTACATTCCAGGGATTTGTATATCCCAGCATCCAATGCTTTTAATGTTCTCATGAAGTCAATGGCCATTCCCAGTGCTGAGAAAATAATTGATGAATATAAGCTCACAGCTGCATTGTACCAAGATATAATTCCAGCACAACATCTAAAATGATTTATGTGCCAATGTAGAGTAGGTGTATGGACGTATGCTCTCATATTGAGTTTTCTGTGTCTTATCCTACCAGTGTTCCAATTCCATGTAATCTTATGGTATCCAGACCATATTGTGATAACCAAGTTTACATTACAGATTTTATGTGATTTTAAATGCAAGTGAGCACATTGTATGATGACCTCAGTTGTTGCTTCAGAAAATACATCCTGTGTAGGAGGTACAGAAGGTGTATTATACTGCATGGGAGCAATATATTCTAGTAAGCAAGTATTAAGAAGTTTACCTGGTTCTGGGTTTATAAAATCAGGTATTGTAGGGTCAATCATGTGTTTACCAAACACATTAAAGGTAGGTACAATAAAATGTCTCTTACACATAGGTAGAATCATTCTAGTAAAGGGAGTTTTGTGCATACAAATATAAAGCAAAAAACATTTTCCATTCATCAATATCCTTCAGCATTGCAGTATTCATAGAGCATCTAGCTGATCCCCATCGGCAAAATCTTGGGGTTGCTGCAACTACTATATTGTGTGCATCACGTGGTATGTGGTCTAAAGATTGAAATTCATTCACATCAAGCAATATCCATGTTGTCCATCTTCCTAAAGTGATTATTAAGTTGTTTGTAGTGACAGCCTTCATAACAATATTTTCATCTTGTAGGCTGGAGTAATCTAAAGTATATCTTGCAGCAGAGGAATCAGGATGTGCTGCATAATCAAGCTCAGATGTAATAACGGCTTGATCTATGGAGGCTGTGGTATATATTTGGTTGGTTTCCAAAGTATGTTGAGTGATAATAATATAATTTGAGTTCATCAATACTGATTCAAAATCAAATATATAGGATGTGCTTAACCAAAGTAATTCATTGTCTCTAGTCCTGTGTTGGAGTCTGACCATTCTATTTCATCAGCTGCCCTAGAGTGACCTTGTGACAATTATTGGGGTCTGACCTTCACTTCCATTATATCAGCTGCCCTAGAGTGATCTTATGACTATTTGCATAAGCTCCTTCTGAAAGGGCTACTAGATCGTGCTTTGTTAAAGATTAGGGTGGGTTAAAATGTCTTAACAACAGGTTACTCCCTAGTTTTTGTCTGTACCCTAGTTTTTTTTGTCTGTACTGAAATCTACATAACACCTGGCAACTCCCTTAGAAGGATTATTGATTCCTTGGCTGTCTCCCCTCCTCCTCTATAAAAACCTGTATGCCTTAATAATAAACGGATTCTGAGCTGCCATCAGCTGCGTGTGACTGCCTCCTTTCCCCGGCTGGGAGGGAAGGGGTCCCCGGACGAGGGGGGACCCGGGTTCCAGCCGTCGGCACTCACCCTCCTCCTGATCAGCTCCTGGGGGGACAATACAGCGCCCAACAGATGGTGCCCCGTGTGAGGAATATCGCTCACACTCCCGCCGTCAGGACATTGCCCGCCAGGAAGAAATTCTGGCTCCGGTGTGTTGCCCCCCAGCGCCCTGGTTTTAGGGCCCCATCTTTTTTCCTTTTTATTTTTCCCTACTCGGCTGTCAGCCCACCGCCCTGGTCTTAGGGCCCCGCCTTTTTCCTTTTAATTTTTCCTTAGTCGGCTTCGAAAGCCCCCGCCCAAAGCCCCCCGCCCTGGTCCAAGGGCCCCACGCTCTCTCCTTTTTAATTCAAGTGCATAAGCCCAACGCCCTAGCCTTAAGGCTGGCTTTCTTTAAATTGCCTCAGCATTCTTGGGCTCCTTCTCTCTTCCCCCTGTTCCCCATGTCAGCGGAACACTTTTGGGCCTTGATGTTTGGGCCTCTCCTTGCTGCGGGAGCCCTTATTTCTCTGATTACAGTGGCCCTCTGGCTACCTGAAAGTAACTTATTTGATTGGGATACACGGGACAAAATTGAGCAACTCCTTAGGGAAGCTCACATCCAGTCTGAGGATCTGCCCCACCTCGGGGCATTTTCTCTTTTTGGCTCGACCCTGTGGCCTGCTAAAGGTGGGTCACCTTCACTGCGGAGCTTGCTGCATACCACATCCGCCTCTGCCGCCTCTGACCCTCGGGGCAGCCGCCCCGCCCCATGGTATCCATGGTAGCCTGGAGGTTAGAGCGATGGCTGAAAGGTTGCAAGCCTCCCTTCTTTTAATTTTAAAGGACGTCCACTAATTCAGACCGGAGCTTCATTCTCATGTTATGCCAGGTTCACCACCAGCCTGCATAACCCAGAAATGCCCTAGAAAAAAGCCTCATTCTATCATTTTGCAGCTTAGCTCCTTTGTAAAAAGAGATACCAACTAATTATCTGCTCCATAGCCATCTTTTACAATGCAAATTACAAGAGCTAACACCTAAACCGGCTTGAGAAAAAAAAATGTTACTTTTAAATTCAAGCGGCTGCTGCAAGGCCTAAGAGAAAAGCCAGCCTCTCCAAGCTAATTCCTAAGGAGTTTTCTCTTCATCTGGAGGTGGTCAACCAATTCAATGTTCTGTAAATGTTTAAAGTGTTTCATTCAGTACTTTTAGGACTTTTCTTCAATGAAAAAAGATGGTTTATATTTGTCTAAAATCTTGAGGTTTCTTGGATAACTAAAATTCTAACAGGTGTAATTCTATATGTAAAGAGTACAAAAGGTTTAAAGTGATTGGAAACATTAAAAGTTTCATAAAGATTAAATACAGATTTTTAAAAAGAGTCAAGACATTATGGAGTGTGCACATCTCACCATCAAAAATTATCTACTTAAAAACAAAAAGGGGGAGTATACTGCCCCATGAGACCTACTTAATCATATCTTTATTCTTAAAAATTTTAAAACTTTGGATGTTAACAAGAATACCCACAGCCAAACGTCATTGGCATCCTAGTGGCCGACCCTATGCACAAGTCATGTGAAAGGATCCCATTGATAATCAATGGCATGGACCCGACCCAGTCTTAATCTGGGGTCAAGGTAGTATTTGTGTTTCTCCACAGGAAAATGATGGTCCCCAAAAGATTCCGGAACAACTTGTGCATCAGCTTTCTGCTTCTGATGGGACATCAAAATGACACGGAGTCCTACTGAGCTTTGTTCCTGCTAAAAGGGATTTCCTGACTCCTCCCTCCTCCGTGTCCCTGCAATGATTCCTGATCCAGTGGGAGTGAAGG
>PVKS010038938.1:0-17595 GCA_004027875.1 Aplodontia rufa | reverse complement strand
GGGGTAAATCTAGTATCCAGAAACTATACACATTTTATATTATTTTGTTAAAAATTTGTATGGTTGGGCTGGAGCAGTGGCTCAGCGGTTACGGCGCTTGTCTTGCATGCGCAAGTACGCAGGTTCAAACCCCAGCACCATGTACACAATGAAGTGTCTGAGCAACGGAAGTCCATGAAAAACTAAATATAATTGTTTCTGTCTTTCTCTCTCACTGTCCCTCTCTCTTTATTAAAAAAAAGAATTAAAAAAAATTTGTATGGTTGTTCAAAAATAAAAATTAAAAACAGAATTCTTATATTAAATGAAGATAATGGCATTTACTTCATAAGACTATGGTAGAACACAAATGTATTTTTTGCTAGAGTTAAGCACTTACCAGAAGGTAGAAGGAAGGACATTGATTTCAAGGCTTTGAATTTGGTTCCTTTTGTTAGGTTTCTCCCCAGCCACTGGCTTGGGGTGTGGCTTCAGACAGGAGGCCATGGCAGCTGGCTAAGGGGCAGGGCGTCAGGAAGCTTGCCTGCGAAAAGAACAGCTAATCAAGACGTTGGCAGATAAGCTCTAATAGATATAAGCAGCTTCCCAGCCAAGGTCCAGCGCCATTTTCCCTGCACGCAATTTCCCTTGCCCACTGTCACTTCTCATGCCCGCCCTCATGTCGTTGCAGGTGAATTTGGCCCAGGAGCAGCATATCCCAATAAACATCTGTGCCTGAATTTACACCCATGCATTCTGATCTTTTTCTTATTTTTTTACACCTTTCAGTCCCCCAAATGTCCCTGAATTGTAATTGAAGAAGTGGAACAGTAAGAAATACAAATAAAAGTTTTAGAGGAAGTTATGGGGAAGAGCTTTCTTCCTGAGAGGATTGTCATTGGGGGTATACAACAGACATTTAGAAACTGACATGTTGACTGGGTTGGTGTTTAATTTCTCCAGAGTTCCTGTATACTTGAGGCTGCACTTCTGAAAATCTGTATCTCTTTTCTTAGACTTTGGCTCCATGCTCCACTGCAGTTGTAACCTGAGCTAGGTAGTGCCTTTAGGGCCAGAAACCAGAGCCAGAAAGAGTACCTAGTGGTGAAACTCAGGAGTTCAGCCTGTGTGAGGGAGGTCTTTTGACCTTAATATTTTACACTTCTTTTTCAATTAGTGCTGACTCAATTCTGGAAGCTATGCCTTAACAGATTGAAGCCAGAATAGATCCTGGAGTTACAGGAGTAAATTCTTAGTGTTCTACCTAAGGATACCTAGCCCTCAGCTCAGCCGCAGCATTCAAATGTTGACGAGGAATTTGTGACAGAATTTGTGAATTTGTGACAAAAGAGAAAACTTGCAGAAACAGTCCTGGAAGCTCACAAAGAAGGGATTATGTGACTCTCAGGCGGTCAGGGAGTGTCTTAGTCCAATTTCTGTTGCTAGTAAACACACTACTACAGACTGCATACATAATAAAAAGGCTTATTTTGGCTCTGCATCTATCCAAAACTTCTTTTTAAAAAAAATAGAAAGAGAGGGAAAGAGAGAGAGAGAAAATCAATTTTATTTATTTTTCATCTGGCCTTTGTGTCACCAACACTTAGTTGTGTGTGTGGTGCTGGAGTTCAAACCTGGGTCCTTGCGCTTATCAGGCAAGCACTCCAATCACTGCACCATTGCTCCAGTCCCCTCTCCAAAACTTCTTAATCTCATTTTATGAAAGGCAAATTCAGATTGGAACCATTCTTAAGTCCCAGTTTTCTCAAGTCCTGGCAAGATAAGTCTTCAAAAACAAAATCTTAACAGCACCAATTTTATGAAAAATAGATCTAGATTTCAAGTGAGTGACAAAAAGAAAAAAATACATTTCAGCTTCCATTTTCCCAGAGTTGCCGATAGTACTGCCTTGGGGAAATAGTCTCAAATAATGAAGACAATCAGGGTATTTACTAATTCCTAATTACTTTCTTGTTTGCTGGATCTGGAAGTAATGCTGGAATCTGGAAGATGAGTCTTCCCAGATGGTATTGTCTTACAGTCAAACTCTGAGTTTTGCTTTTCTTCAATGCTACTGAGATAATAAAGTACGTAAGTTCTTGGCTCAGAAATCACAAGAGTGGGGAATAAAGACTGCTATGGACTTTCCATGATGAAATTTGGCAAAAAGCTCTGATGAAGAAGCTATGGAAGTTGGTTTTCTGAGTTTGGAGTGTGTGTTTGCTTACAGGTGCATTCATTTCTGAAACATGATTTCAAAAGGGTACTAAAAGAAGAGACACAGTCCTACACACACCCATCCTACCACACTAAGTGTCTAAGTCACATGTTAGCAAAAGTGTAACATAAAGGACCAGACAGCAGATATTCTTTACTTTCCTGGTCACCTGGTCACTGTCACATCTACTCAGATCTGCCACTGTTGCACAAGAAAAAGTGATATTGGCAAAATTATTTTCTTTTATTTTCTGCATGTATGAATATGGAACAACAAATCCCATCCATATGTACAACTATAATGCATCAATAAAAAATGTGGGGAAAAACCTCTATTGTTCAGTCTTCAAAAAACAGCTATAAATTAAATATAAGAAAATGAATAGGGATACTGAAATATGAATTTCACATACATTTGTGTCTTAAAATATCTTTTTTTATTTTTTTCAAACTATTAAAATATGTCAAAACTACTCTTTCTTCATAGGTTATACAAAAACTGATTTCATTTAAAGGCTGTTATTTTTCACTTCCATTCGAAGTGCATGAGATTTCATTGTGCATTTTGGGAAGTGAGGCAGAGTGTTGATATAAACTGTGGGCATGTACTAGGGAGAGCAAACTGGCTGTTCAAAGTCAGTATTCAATTTAAATAGAAGACATAATCAGGCATTATGTCTTCTTAGAACTTAAGGCTTTTATATTGCTTTTGATTTTTATTAATGTAGCATACACTAAGTATAAAAAAGCAAACAGTACAGATACTTATTGTATATGTACTATATCTCTGCCCCACTCCACACTGCTTCACATTCTCTTCCCCAGAGGCAACACCTTCTAATTCCCTTTCCAGTTGTTTCTTCTGGGTTTTTATATGCCCCGTTTCCTTATCTCCAAATTTCTAAACATCTGGTTCATTCACTTATTGTTGACACTGTCTTTTTTGTTGTTGCTGATATTGTCATTTGCCTTTATGTTATGGTGACAGGAATGGTGGTGATGATTTAGATTTGATATACTTTTGTTTTCTCTCTTTCTCTTTTCCTGCTTCCCTGAAGACTCAAAATACACTTTTTGGTTAAATAAATATAGTCTACATTATTGTTGTAAAGTACTATGGCTGCATTTTTACAAAATTTCTAAAGTTAATAATAGTTCAGTCTTTTCATAATTTTACACACTTTTCCTTTTACGGATTGCTATTTCTTCCCACATCTTTCAATAACTTCCCCCAATTTTTCCCCAGGGTCAATTTCATCAGCCAAGCTATCAATTCCAGATTGTGTGTGTGTGAAAGACAGCAGGGGATGGAATGTCCTGGAGACATTCATTCTATCCTGTTGCTTTTTGTTTCTGCTGTAGAGCTGTGATACTAGGACTCTTTTGCTATCATCCTAGAAATTCCCTTTGGCTTTCTTCTGATCTGAATGACAAATTTCCTGGACCCCACATCTTCCTCTATTTTAGTGGAATATACTTACCAGTAGCTTTGTGAAGATAAAAAGATGCCATAGTGGTAGTGGGAATGAGGGTGACAGCCTTTGTATGTATGGCATTTGAGATGCACTGCTCCGACTTGGAGCACAATTCTCATCCTAGGGTCTCTATCATTGGGGATTTCTTTCACTTTCTTTCTTGTTGGATCTACTACTTTCTGCATCACATATCTTCATCTTTTCTCATTTTACTCCTTGCTTTTGGAGTAAACCATAGAGTAGTTATTTTCTTAGAAAAAGTACACGAGAAATAAATGTCTGTGAGAACTTGCATGTCTAAAAATGTCTTTGTTCTACTTTCACACTTAGCTGTTAACTTGATGGGGCACAGTATTTTAGGTTGGAAAGAGCAATTTTCTTCAGCATTTATGCATTGCCTTTTAGATTCTCAAATCACTTTTGAGAAGTGCAAAATCATTTGTGATTTCTTATTCTTTTTATGTTGCATATTATCTCTGTTTTTCTCTATTTCTATTTATCTCTCTGGAAACCTATAGATTTTCTCTTTGTCCTAATGTACTATAATTTTATAGTGGTATACTGTGCTGAATTTCTACTTTTATTATATTGAGATTTTATGGGCCTTTCCATCTGGATATTCATGGTCTTCAGTTCAAATAAATTTTAAAAATTATTATGATAATAGCTTGCTCCCATACACAATAGTCTCTTTAGCTCTTGGCCTTATTTTTAACTTTATTTTCTAACAATTCTATTGAAATTTTCATTTCTGTTACCATGCTTAATTCTAAGAGCTACTTTTTGTTTTTTATAAATATTATTTAAATTTGTATGGCATCTGATATTGGTTTTATGGATGCAATTCATCTCTCTAAGTATATTTTAGTTTTGACTTTTGCTTTTGTTCTCTCTGCATATCCAGTTTCCTCCAAATTGCTTCCCCCCTCCCCAGTATTAGTGTGTATTTCTCAAATCAGACCATAATGGTGAGGACAGCATGGAATGAAATTTTTCAAATATTGAAAGAAAATAGTTGTCATGCAAAAATACTATACCCAGCAGAACTCAGCTTTGAATTTGATGGGGAAATGAAATACTTCCAATGTAAGAACAAACTAGAAAAATACATGAACACAAAATTAGCTCTACAGAGAATACTCCAAGACAAGCTTCAAATAAAGCAACAAACAAATAACTCTCAAAGGCCACAGGAGAAAATCAATAAAAGCGTAACTCACTAAAAGATAGCCAAGATGGCACAAAATACAGCAAATGCCACAATGCCAGAGAACCAAAATCACATATCCATACTAACTTTTAATGTTAATGGACTCAATCAAAAGACGTAGATTAGCTAACTGGAACCAAAAAACAAAATCCAACAATATTCTCCTTACAAGAGACTCACCTCACAGCCAAAGACAGCCACGGATTGAAAGAAAAAGTTAGGAAAAAACCTACAATGCTTATGCCCCAAAACGCAAGCTGGTGTCATGATGCTCATATCTGACAAAGTAGTTTTCGACCAAAAAATTAGTCAGAAGAGACAAAGACGACCACTATATCTTAGTTAATGGAATGCTAAGACATAGCAGTAGTTAACATTTATGCACCAAACTCCTATGCTCCCAAACATGTTGAAAAATGGCTCCATGACATTAAACCACTTATAGATCACAGCACAAAAATAGTGAGGGTCTTTAATACTCCTTTGTCATCAAAAGATCAAGCATCAAAATAAAAAATCAACAATGAAGTCTCCAGCCTAAACAACTCTATAAATCAAATGGACCTAACAGATATCTACAGAATATTTCATGCCAAATCAGCTGAGTTTACCTTCATTTCAGCAGTCATGGATCCTTTTCCAAAATAGATCATATCTTAGTCTACAAAGGTAATTTTAGCAAATGCACATAAGTTGATATATCCCATGTATCCTATCTGACCACAACGGTATGATCCTAGAAATTAATAGCAAGAAAAATAACAGAAAGTATATGAATTCATAGAAATTGAATAATATGCTTTTAAATGAAGATTGTATCAAAGAGGAAAAGAGAATAGAAATCAAGAAATTCTTGGAAATGAGTGAAAATGAAAGCACAACATGTCATAACCTCTGGGACAACATGAAAGCATTCTTAAGAGCTAAATTTGTAGCACTGACTGCCTTCATCAAAAATCAAGAGAGAGCCTAAATAAATAAACTTATGCTCTATCTTAAGTCCCTGCAAAAAGAGGAACAATCCAACCCAAATCCAACAGAAGGCAGGAAATAACCAATATCAGTGCCAAAATGATTGAAATTGAGAACAACAAAAAAAATACAAAGAATCAATGAAACAAAAAGTTTGTTCTTCAAATAAGTAAATAAATTGCCAGACCACCAACCAACCTCATCAAAATATAGAATAAAATGAAGCAAAACTATAAAATCAGAAATGAAAATGGAGACATCACCTGAAATCCAGACCTCATCTGAAATCCAGAGAATTATCAGAAACTATTGAAAAACTATACTCCTCCAAGTTGGAGAATCTGTAGGATATGGACAAATATCTAGCCAATCACAACAGTCCCAAACTGATGCAGGAAGATATTGAACAGCTCAAAAGGCAAATATCAGGTAGTGAAATGGAAACAGTAATCAAAGTCCTTCCAAAAAAGAAAAGCCCAGAACCTGATGGAGTCTCAGTTGAGTTCTACCAGACCTTTACAGAATAATTAACACCTCTCCTTGGTAAACTATTCCAAGAAATTGAAAGGAATGGAACCCTCTCAAACACTTTTTATGAGGCAACCATAACCCTGATAACAAAACCCAACAAAGATGCATCAGGAAAAGAAAACTACAGACCAACATTCCTGATGAGCATAGAAGCAAAAATCCTTAACAAAATCCTAGCAAACCACATCCAAAAAGATAATACATCATAATCAAGTGGGCTTCATTACAAGCATGCAAGGCTGGTTCAACATATGAAAATCAATAAATGTAATTCATCACTTAAACATAATTAAAGAAAAAACCATATGATCATCTCAATTGATGCAGAAAAGGCCTTTGACAAAATTCAACACCCATTTATGCTCAAAACTCTTAAGAAAACGGGGATCAAAGGAACTTACCTTAATTCTGTCAGAGTCATTTGTAACAAACCCACAGCCAACATTATACTTTATGGAGAAAAACAGAAAGCATTCCCACTAAACTTGGGAACAAGACAAGATTGTCCACTCTCACCATTATTAATCAATTTAGTCCTTGAAAACCTGCCAGAGCTATCAGACAACACAAGAAAATCAAAGGTATTTGAATAGAAAAACAGGAAGTTAAACTATCCCTATCTGCCAATGATATGATCCTATGCCCAGAAAACTCCCCCCAAAAAATCTATCAAAAGACTTTTAGAGCTTATAAATGAATTCAGCAAAGTGGCAGTTTACAAAATCAACATCCATAGATCAATAGTTTTCCTATACTCCAACAATGATTCTGCTGAAGAAGAAGTCAGGAAATATGTTCCATTCACATAATCCCAAAAAGAATAAAATAGTTGGACATTAATCTAACAAAGAAAGTAAAAGACTTCTACAATGAAAACTATCAAACACTGAAAAAAGAAATTGAAGAAGGCCTAAGAAGTTTGATAGACATCCCATGTTCTTGATTAGTCAGAATCAATATAGTTAAAATGGCCATTCTGCCAAAAGCGCTGTACAAATTCAATGCAATCCCCATCAAGATATGAATGTCAGGGCTGGAGCAGTGGCTCAGTGGTTACAGCGCTACCCAGCATGCACAATTACATGGGTTCAAACCCCAGCAACCCATGTACACAACTAAATGCCAGAGCAGCGAAAGCCATGTGAAAAACTCAATAAAAAATGATTCTCTCTGTCTCTCTCTCTCTCACTGCCCTTCTCTCTTTAAAAAAAAAAAAAGATATGAATGTCTTTCTTCACAGACAGAGAAAAATTAATTCTCAAATTCATTTGGAACTATAAGAAACCCAGAATAGCCAAAGCATTACTAAACACACACAAAAAAAATAGTAAAAGAAACAAAAGGTATCACAGTACCAGACCTGAAATTGTACTATAGAGCTGTAGTAACAAAAACACCATGATAATGGTATCATAATAGGCAGGAAAACCAATGGAATAGAAGAGAATACACTAAGACTAACCCACCAGTCTTTAACCATCTGATATTCAACAAAGGGTACAAAAATATAGCTTGGAGGAAAGATAGCCTGTTCAACAAATGGTACTGGACAAACTGGACAGCTATATGCAGACAATTGAAAGTAGATCCTTATCTCTCACCACACTCAAAATTCAAATCAAAATGGATCAAAGAACTAGGAATTAAACTAGCAACCCTACAATTATTAGAAGACAAAATAGGATCAATACTCCACCATACTGGTGAGGGCTTTTTCTTCTTTAAAAAGACTCCCATAGCACAATAATTAAAACCAGGAATTAATGAGTAGAATGCCATTAAACTGAAAAGCTTCTGCACAGCTAAGGAAGTAGTGAAGAGTGTCTCCTACAGAATGGGAGAGAATTATTGCCTGCTACGCCTCTGACACAGGAATAATATCCAGAATATATCAAGAACTCAAAAAACTTAACACCAAAGCACAAATACTCCAATCAATAAATGGACTATTGAACTAAACAGAAACTTCTCAATAGAGTTTAAAAAGCCAAAAGATGTATGAGAAAGTGTTCTACAACACTAGCAATCAGAGAAATGCAAATTACAACTGCACTGAAATTCTACCTCACTTCAGTCAGAATGGCAAAAATGAAGACTATGAACAATAAGAGATGCTGGAAAGGTTGTGGGGAGAAAGGAACACTAACACACTGCTGGTGGAACTGCAAACTGGTACAGCCACTCTGGAAAGCAGTGTGGAGACTCCTCAAACAATTAGGATTGGAACCACCATTCGACCCAGCTATCCCACTCCTGGATACTTTCCAAGAAGAGCTAGAATCAGCTTATTACAGAAATATAGCTACATCAATGTTTATAGCAGATCAATTTACAATAGCAAAATTATGGAAACAACCTAGATGCCCTTCACTGGATGAATGGATCCAAAAACTGTGGGATATATATATATATATATATGTATATATATATATATATATATATACACAATGAAGTTCTACTCTGCTTTTAGAAAGAATGATATCATGACTTTTGCAGGTAAATGGATGGAAATGGGGGGGAAAACAAGCCAAACCCAGAGACTTAAATATCGAATGTTTTCTCTCATATGTGGAGACTAGAATAAAACCTACGACAGGCTGAAAGTTAGTCAAGTTTATTTAATAGACCCACCAAATCTAAAATAGCACAAAAGCTGTGGGGACTATAGCTATTAAGGGGTGAGGGATAAAGGGAGGGAGGAGAAGGTAAAACCAGTGGTATTCAATACTGTAGAGTACAATTGACTCTCATGAGAACCTCAAAGCGTCCAGGCAGACATATAAATCTAGTAATTTCAATGTTTAAATTACATGTATATGTTCATTTATACCTGTAATTTTGAGGCACTTCAGAGGGGTCAAGAGATTGGGGCATGGGGGAAGAGGGCAGATCCTAGACAAGGATTGGATTTAAGTAACTCTTGTCAATATGTATACATGTATACATGTGAACCAACAAATCCCTTCAATATGTAAGATAATGCTGAACCAATAAAAAATAAATAAAAATAAAAGATGAAAAATATAACCATTGAAAAATATAACATGAAAAATATAACAACTGAAAAAAATTTAAAAATAAAAAATAAAAGCAGATGGTCAGAGAGGATTCTGGAAAGACAACAGAACAGGGAGCTTCAGGAATCTGTCTCTCCACTGAGACAACAATTACACTGACAGAATCAGTCTGATGTAACTATTTTTGAAACTCTGGAGACTGTTGAAAGTTTGAAGCTTTTTAACAGTAAAGTGTGATTGATTTTGATCAATTTCCACTATTTGCCCAACAACATTTATCTATCCCACTCCCTCCCTGACCAGCCATGTAGTAAGTGGCCTTGCATATGTTCCTAGAGCAGCCTGCACACAGCTTTCTGGGATCCAACCAAACAGGATATTGTCATCCAAATACTGGTGATCAGTGGTTTGATAGCTTATTACTGTTTCTGATCGCAGAGGTTCAGACAAACAGGTGGGCTGCTATTGTTTTGCTCCCCAACTCTTCCTGCTGAGGTGACTTCCAGGGATTTAAAGTGCAGATTCTCTGCTTTTCCTCTTATTTTTTCTTTTTCCTCTTTTAGAAGCAAGACATTAAGGACTAAAGCATTTTTAAAAACAACTGCTTGGGGCTGGAATGGTAGTTCAGTGGTCAAGGTACTTGCCTGGAATGCGCAAGGACAGAGGTTTGAAGCCCAGCACCACATACACAAAGAAGTGTTGGAGCAACGAAAGCAACATGAAAAAACTAAATAAAATTGATACTCTCTCTCTCTCTCTCTCTCTCTCTCTCTCCTTCCCTCTCTCTCTTTAAAAAAATAAAAATTAAAAATTAAAAAAAAAACATGGGGGAAATTGGAATGAATACACCTTACCAGGGGAAGAAGCAGGCTCAGAAAAGACCTGGAGTAGATCTTAAGTTAAACCTCAGATTGATGCATAGCATAGAGATCACTTCCAACACTCAAAAAATCAAAAACAATAGCAATAACAACAACAACAACAAAAACTAATGAACCTTGGGAAGGGGGAGAATCTCATTTACCAAGCTGCCACATTATTACATTCCAATGTCCAGTTTTTAACAACAACAACAACAAATCACAAGGCATCAAAAAAAAAAAAAAAACGTGAGAAAGCATAACACTTTCAAAGTAAAAAATTATTCAGCAGAAAAATAATTGTCCCTGAAAAAGATATTATGGCAGAGGCAGACCCACTAGGCCAAGACTTTAAAACAACTGTTTTAAAGATGTTCAAAGAACTAAAGGAAGCTGTGTCTAAAGTCAAGAGTTCTGTCTTACTGGAATTTTCTCTCACTCCTCTTGTGTGCTTACTATAGCAAATTGGAAAGGTCCACATGGCAAGGGATTGAAGACAACCTATGGCCAAACGCTAGGGAGGAACTGAGTCAAACAAACAAACAACCATGATATGAAATAATAATCCAGTGTGCTGTATTACTTCCCTTTGTCCTAACAAATCCATCCTCCATCCTTCTCAATGCTTCAGGTGACTAATGTGTGTGGTCTATAGCAGTGGACTCCCTTTCCCTTTGGCTTCCATTTTGGTTCAACCAAGGGGAACACTGACTGGAGACAAAAAGGGAATATAGAAAGTAAGGTCTAGAAATTATTCTCCAAGCAACCTCCCTGTAAATGTTACCTTATTTGGAAATAGGATCTCTGCAGATACAATCAAGCTTAGACAGGTGCTCTAATCCAAAACTAACATCTTATAAGAAGATGGAAATTTGAACACAGACACAGATGCACACAGAGGGCCTCATGAGATGATGGAAGCACAAACAGGAGAAATGTATCTACAAGCCAATGAACATCGAGGGTTGCCAGTGTGTTTTGTCTCTGTGAGCATAATACCTGACAAGAACAACTTAAAGAAGGAAAGATTTATTTTCACTCATGGTATTAGAGGTTCAGGCCATGGTTGGCTGACTCCAAGGCAGAAACATTATGACAGAAGTGCATGTCAGAGGAAAGTTTCTCAGGTCATGGCAGGCAGGAAGCAGAGAGACAGGGTGGGAGGGAGGGACCAGGAGAAGATAACCCTTCCAGCTTCCCAAGTGAACTACTTCCTCCAGATATTTCCTACCTTCCAGTAGTCCATTTAGCCATCAGCAGACTGATTTACTAATGAAATTAGCTCATTATTTAATCCCTAACCCAAAGCCCTACCTCTGAACACATGAGATTTGGGGGGACAGTCCAGATCCAAATCATAACATCTGGCAACCACCAGAATGAAAGAAGTTTGAAACACAGTCAAAGCTTTCAGAAGGAGTCAACCCTGGCAACACCTTGATTTTGGACTTCTAGTCTCAAGAACTGTGAGAGAGAGAAAATTCTGTTATTTTAAACTACCTGGTTCTTGGTTATTTGTTACTGTGACCCTAGGAAATGCATACATTGAATAGCCACTTTTCTTTAGTGTTGTTAGAAATCCATTCTCTGTGTTGAATGGCTCCAGCACAATCTAAATTTTTTTTTTTACTAATTATGATATACATACATGCAATTGAAAACGTGGGAAAATAAAAAGAAGAATAACAATTAGGGGTTGGAGTGGTGGCTCGGTGGTTACGGCACTTGCCCAGCATGCGCAAGTACAAAAGTACTTGCCCAGCACCCATGTACGCAACTAAGTGTCAGAGCAACAAAAGCCATGTGAAAAATTCAATAAAAATTGATTCTCTCTCTCTCTCTCTCACTGTCCTCTCTTTAAAAAAAAAAAAAAGAATAACAATTACAAAATATCCATAGCACTTCCATCATTTTCATTTTGGTATTGACCTAAATGTGATTTTACATAGTTTTTCATATGATATGTATAATTTTCACTTAAAATGATAGAAAAATATGTACCCATTGTATAAACATTTTAGATAGATCAATGACTGCATAAAATGCTACCTTATAGGTATCTCATATTTCACTTAACAATTGAACCCTTGTTGAATAACTGGATTGTTTTCCACTTTTTTGGTTATTAAAAACATTTTGTGATGAAAGGTACAATAAGATGAATGTCCTTTTTTCCAGAAGAGGGTATAACTTGGCCATAGGTCATTAGGACAGATTAGAGAGGAAGTGCATGTTAAGAGGCATGTCCTAAAGTCAGAGACCAACATCTTCTGACTAACCCAGAAATGACTGCAAAATAAAGACTTAGGGTGAGAGTAGAGTGGCTTTTCCAGGAACAGTCCTTAAGTTACAGAGCAGGGAGAACTGATGCTAGAGTTGTCAGTTTACTCAGGATGCTTAGAACAATATCTCCTGAACATGTGCCCCTCCCTTGTTCTTTTAATAAATCCCAGCTGCTCCTGATCCTTTGGATCTGTCACTTAGGGAGTCCCTGTGAGCATCTTCTTAATTAATCTCCTGAGACTCATTTAAAGTAAAAAGCAAAACTTAGGCTGCCTTTAATTGATCTGAAGTAAAACTGCCTGTAGAGATTTCCACATTTGGAACCTCTGGGAATATTGATGTAGCAAATGCTAATGAGTCCCTGAGGGTCCCAGCTCAACTCTACCTTCCACTCCTCTTAGGTCCATTCCCACAGACACCAGAGAAGGAGGAAGAATGTGGGGCCCAAGCAGAGACTGGTCGGGACCCAAGGGTCTTCTCAGAATGTGCTTGATACTATTACCTTGCTTCCCCAAAGAGAAAAGTTTTGGAAGTTCAAAGTCATTTCTAGCATGTGTGGTTCAATGCTTTGCATAATAATTCTTTGGGGAATATCACATTCTTACTTGAGAATATTAAATCTTGAAAAGGATTAATCCATTATTTGTATCTTTCTTTGGTGTACTTCAGACAGTGAAGAATGGCAAACTCATACTCTGGACAGAGAACCTTTGAAGTGAGATTGGAAAACTTCTTTCAGTTCAGTTGGGGCCCCTTCCCTAAAGGCTGAGTCACAGGAAAGGTGTTCAGAAACCCAATCTATGAAGATCCCTCCCCCTCACTCTAGAACCAGAAATTGTTCACATCATTCTCATTCTTTCATTCAAAACATATATTTAGCTTACTATGTATCAACCAGGATGCTGAGTACTATGAGAGACAGATGAGTTAAATTATGTTTTCTGCCTTAAAATAGATAAAATTCTGACAGGAAAGAACTCATTCAAAATGATCACTATAAGAGGTAGGGCCTGTTAAGTACCACAGACAAGACACAGACAGAAATGAGAAGATGTTCAGCAGTGGGGCAGTATAGTCAATTTCTAACTAGAGATGAAGAGTCCTAGAGAAGATTGGTCTTAAAAGTTTCTAGGGGGCCGGGGTGGTGGCTCCACAGTTATGGTGCTTGCCTGGCATTCCTGAGTACACAAGTTCAATCCCCAGCACCATGTACACGACGAAGTCTCAGAGCAACGAAAGCCACATGATAAACTAAATAAAAATTGATTCTCTCTCTCTCTCTCTGTCCCTCTCTCTTAAAAAAAAAAAAAAGTTTCTGAGGCTGGAGTGGTGGTTCAGCTATTGAGACACTTGCCTGGCATGCCCAAGGATCCATGTTCATACCCCAGCACCACATACATAACTAAGTGTTGGAGAAATAAACAAAACTAATTCCTTAAAAAGTTTCTAAAATTCTCTCCTTTCTTCCCCCATGTTCACTGTTCTAGATCAAAATATCATCATTCGTTAATTTTTTTCAAATGCCTACAAAACACCAAGATCAAAACTAGGTATGGATATACAACAATGAACATCAACAACAACAACAAAAAATGGTCCTTGCTTTCCTGGTTCTTATGTTCTAGTGGGAGAGATAAGTAAACAGACAAATTAGGGTAATGACAGAATCAAAGAAAGGACTGGGTAGAGAATAGCATGGGAACAAACTTAGAAAGAGGGTCAGGGAGTGCCTATTTTAGAAGCTGACACATGGGCTGGGCATGTAGCTCAGTGATAAAGCACATCCCCAAGGACCAGCACCACCAAAAAAAATAAAAAGAAAAAAAGAAAAAAAAACTATGGGGAGAGAGACTCACATGCTAAGACTTAAGGGATGAAAATGAACAAGTCTTGGTTGGAAACAGGACGATCAGTCTGAAGAGATGAAACAGCACATACAAAGGAAATAAAACAAGAAAGACATTGGAGAGATCAAGTTTCTGAAATATAGTTAATAAAGAAAAAACCAGAATGAGATAAGGTTGGAAAACAGTCAGGGGGAAGATAATACAAGAACTTGCTGTATAATTAAAAGTTTAAATATTATTTGAAGGGCAATTGAAAGTTCTTTTTAAAGTTATCAAACAATGTGAGCTGATCTGTATTCTAAAATAAGTCTTGCTTCAGTGAGGAAAAAAGATAGGAGAAACGTAAAAGTGAGATCAAATAGGAGGCTCTTGGAGCACAGGCAAGGAATGACAGTATCTTGGATTAGAGAAAATGCGTGGATTCTTGTGTACTTTGACACAAGATTCACCAGGAATTCCTGATGGGATTAAATATGGGGAGTGAGGAAAACATAGGAATCGAAGATGACTCTTAAAGTTAAGGAATGAGCAACAACATAGGTCAGTTTAGTAGACTAGTTCCTCTCTTTTATAATAGGATAACCCCTACCTATTGTTCTGGGACTATTAGGTTCTCTGCATTGAGTTCTGGTTTGATGATGTGACTTGCCTTGTCAATATAATGCAAACAAAAATGATAGTATGCTAGTTAGTATTCTCAAGGTCATTTTATAGTTGCAAAGAGCTGCTGGACTCTAATAATGACATTTCAGTTCCAAGCAAGGAAAAGAGAAAGGGGTAAGCGTTAAATCCTGCTGAATCAGTCCTCACTCCTTTTAAAGGAAGTCCCACCCAGAAACTTCTGCTTGTATCTACCTCACGGACCAGGACTTAGTCAAATGACCATCTCTATGGACTAGGAACTCTTAAAAATAGTTTTTGGATTTTTTTTAAGCTAAGCACACTGCTATACTCACATTAGGATTTTTAAAAAAAAACAGGAAAGGTAATGATGAATATTGGACCAGTGTTTTTCTCTATCATAAAAGGTTGTACCAAGCAGAAAAGAGCAATTAACTGAGAGGCTGAATAAAAAGAGGATAAAAGATTTTAACAAAAAGTTCAGAAGAACTGAGATGAAAGCAGACTGTAATGCTCTGAAGAAACACAGAAAAGTAGCAATAACTTTTATTTATTGAGAGATTTATTATAGAACACCCATACAAGTTTTTCACAAAATAATATAAAACAAAGTAGCAATAACTTATACAGAAATTTTTAAATGAAAATTCCATTGAAAAAAGCAAATAATTGAGGTGAGAGCTAGAAAGAAAGTGAGGATGACTGGGAATTTTTCCAAATTTGGAGGTACTAGATAACTATGGCCATTTTGAAACATAACACTACACATCTTTTGTCTTACCCCAATGTTTGGCTTTAAATCAAAAATTAGGTGATACTTTTAAAAGTAATAAAGACATATGAGCTAGACATTTGACTTATCATACAGAGAATTTTAAATAAGGAATTAATAAATTAAATTTTAGTTGAGGGGCTGGAGCGGTGGCTTAATGGTTACAGTGCTTGACTGGCAAGCATGAAGACACGAGTTCAAACCCCAGCACCACGTACACAACTAAGTGTCTGAGGAATGAAAGTCACATGAAAAACTAAATAAAGATTGCTTCTCTCTTTCTCTCTCTCTGTCCCATCTTTTAAAAAAAAAAAAGTGTAGTTGAAAAGATGAGCAATATTCATTCAACACTTTGATGACTTAAGAATAGAGGTGAAGAAGAAGGCTGTGCATGCCTTCCACTTCTTCTGGGTCTTCTGATCCCAATCGAGTGGGTGAACTGCTCTGGGCAGGCTGGCCATGGCACTTCATGTTCCCAAAGCCCCTGGCTTTGCCCAGATGCTCAAGGAGGAGCAAAACATTTTTCAGGATTAGAAGAGGCTATGTTTAGAAATAGAAGCTTGCAAGGAACTTGCCCAAACCACTTGTACAGCATATGGACCAAATGGAATGAACAGAATGGTTATCAACCACATGGAGAAGTTATTTGTGACAAATGACGCAGTGACTATTTTCAGAGAGCTCGAAGTACAACATCCTACTGCAAAGCTGATCTTAATGGCTTCTCACATGCAAGAGCAAGAGGTTGGAGAGGGCACAAACTTTGTTCTGATATTTGCTGGAGCTCTTCTGGAATTGGCTGAAGAACTTCTGAGGATTGGGGTATCAGTTGCAGAGGTTATAGAAGATTATGAAATAGCCTACAGAAGAGCCCAAGAGATTCTTCCTGATTTGGTATGTAGTTCTGCAAAAAAAAACCTTCGAGATGTTGATGAAGTGTCATCTCTACTTTTTACTTCCATAGTGAGTAAACAGTATAGGAATGAAGCATTTCTAGCCAAGCTTACTGGTTAGGCATGTGTATTTATTTTCCCTGATCCTAGCCATTTCAATGTTGATAACATCAGAGTTTGTAAAATTCTGGGCTCTGTATCAATGCTTCTTCAGTACTGCATGGTATGGTTTTTGAGAAGGAAACCAAAGGTGATGTAACATCTGTCAAAAATAGCAGTGCACTCTTGTCCTTTTGATGATAACAGAAACTAAGGGAACAGTACTGATAAAAACTGCCAAGGAAATGATGAGTTTTAGTAAGTGAGAAGAAAATCTCATGGATGCACAAGTCACAGCTGTTGCTAATATTGGTGCAAATGTCATAGTAACAGGTGGAAAAGTGGCAGACATGACTCTTCATTATGCAAACAAATACAAAATCATGTTGGTAAGGCAGAACTCAAAATGGGATCTCAGAGGACTGTGTAAAACAGTTGGTGCTACAGCTTTTCCTACACTGACTCCTCCTGTCCTTGAAGAAATAGGACATTGTGACAATTTACCTCTCAGAAGTTGGAGACACACAGGTGGTTGTTTTTAAGCATGAAAAGAAGATGGTGCCATTTCTACCGTAGTACTTCGGAGCTCTACAGACAATCTGATGGATGATATAGAAAGGGCAGTAGATGATGGTGTCAATACTATCAAAGTTCTCACAAGGGATAAATGTGTTGTATCTGGAGGTGGAGCAGAAATTGAATTAGCCAAATGAATCACATCATATGGAGAGACATGTCCTGGACTTGAGCAGTATGCTATTAAGAAGTCTGCTGGAGATGGAGCAGTAGCTCTGTGATTATGGCGCTTTCCTGGAATGC
>PVKS010038937.1:0-17593 GCA_004027875.1 Aplodontia rufa | reverse complement strand
TAAGCACTGTAACTGTAGAGTCACCACTTCAGCTCCCCACTCATTTTTTCTTGACTTTATTTCTTTCACTTTAGGAGAATTGTTGAGGTGGAGTTTTCTGAATCTTGCAGATATGGGATCATGTCCTCAGCAAAAAGGGATAGTTTGACTTCCTTTCTTCCTATCCTTATATTTTTCATTTCCTTCTCTTACCTGATTGCTCCAGCTAGGGTCTTGAGGACTATATTGAATAAAACTGATGAGAGCTGGCAGCCTTGTATTTTTCCTGAGTTTAGTGGAAACACTTTCAGCTATTCTCCATTTAGTGTTTCACTAGCTCAGAGTTTGGCATGTATAACCTTTACAAAGTTAAGGTAAGATCTTTGGTTCCCATTTTCTCTGGAGTTTTGAGCATAAACACATGCTGGATTTTATTGAAAGTCTTTTCTGCATCAGTTGAGATGATTATAAGTTTTTGTCCTCAATTCTGTTTGATGAATCACATTTAATGATTTGTGCATGTTGAACCAACCTTGCATGCCTGGAATGAAGTCCACTTGATTGTGATGAATTATTTTCTTGATTTGTTTTTGAATGTAGTTTGCTAGAACTTTATTAAGGATTTTTGAATCAATATTCATCAGGGATATTGGTCAATAGTTTTCTTTTTTAATGCATCTTTGTTGGATTTTGGTATCAGAGTTATGATTGCCTTATAAAAGTGTTCAGGAGAGTTCCCTCCTTTTGAATTTCTTGGAATAGCTTTATATGGAGAGATGTTAACTTCTCCTCATAGGTGTGGTAAAACTCAGGGGAGAATTCATCAGGTCCTGGGCTTTTCTTGTTTGGAAGACTTTTAATCACTATATGTTTTTCAGTGCCTATTGGATTGATTAGGATTTCAATATCATCCTGCACCAATTAGGGGATTCTGAATATGTCTAGAAATCTGTCCTTTCCTTCCAGATTATCTAATTTAGAGAAGCATTTTTTTTCAAAATATGTTCTGATAATCTGTTGGATTTCCATGGGGTCTATGGTGATCATTCCTTTTTCATTGGTGATTTTGCTGATTTGCTTCAATTCCTTCATTCTTTTAGTGAGATTATCTAGGGGGTCTGTCAATTTCGTTTATTTTTTTGAAGAATTATCTCTTTGTTGATTATTTTTATTTATTTATTTTTGTTGAAGTTGTTATGATTTGGTGTTTCTCTCTTTCCACTTTTAGTATTATTTTCTTGATTTTTCCTGTTATACATTTTGAATATGATGTGTCTCAGTGAACTTCTCCTTTGATTAGGCCTATTGGGTGTCCTATGTGCTTCCTGAATTTGCATTTTTAACTCTATGGTGATGTGGGAAAATTTTTCTTTTACTAGTTGAGAATGTTCTTTATACCATTTATGTTTCAGTTTCTTCTTTTATCTCAATTACTCTGAGATTGTTTATTCTGATTTCACCCCAGACATTTTGAAAATTCTACTCATGTTCTGTGAGTTTTTGTTTTGTTTGGTTTGGTTTGTTGCCTTCTGTGTGCTTAAGTTTACTCAGTCTATCTTTATTGGTGTTAAGTTCTTTTTTCTAGAGTTAAGGATCTGTTTTCTATAGAGCTTAGTCTATGATTAAACTCTTCCATCGTTGTTCTGAAGTCTTTAGCTCTGTTACTTCCTTTTCAGTATTTCTATTTCTTTGATAATAAAGTTTTTCATCTCTTGAGCTTTCTCAGTCCCTTCATTAAATCTTCTTTTAGTTCATTGTTTCTTTTAGTAATCAGCTCATTGACAATTTTTTGTAGGTTTTCATTTTGATCTCTGTGTGTTCCTTGATTGGGGAGTTGTGGGCTGGAGATGAACCTTTTCTATATTGATTCCTCATTTTTTTATAATCTTCTTCTGAATCTTTGAATTGAGTTTCCCTGTGGTGAAGGTAGGCAGGTATACAAATGCTTCTTCCTTGCAGGTCAAAGGGTCAAGTCAGACACCACTCCTTTGAAGACTACCTTCTTCCAGAAAACTTCTCCTGCTTGGAACCTTAGTTTGCTGTACCTTATGAAACTAGGCTCCAGGACATCAATCTGGACTCTGTTGGGGGTGCAGGGCAGCCCATTGGATTATTGAAGCATAGAAGCCCAGGTGTGTTACTGGGTCCTGGTGTCTCATGATGGACCACAACTTGCCTCCTGTGTGTTGTGACAAAACTGGGATCCTTGGCAGTGAATATGGGCCCAATATATCTGGATTTGGCAGGCTGTGGCTACATGGATATGCTGTGCAGCTATGCTGTGCAGGTTGATTGCAGCTAGTTTCTGGTCATTGGTGTCCTGCTCATGCCTGCAGATCCCAGATCTGAGGCCTAAGTGACTGTGCAGGTCAGCTTTGGCATGGTTCCTGGGTGCAGTTGTCCTGCACATGCCTGTAGGCCCAAGACCTGAGGCTTGGGCTGTTGCATGAGTCAGCTCTGGTGGGGGTCCTTACCTACCAATTCTTGAGCACCAAGAACACACATTTGCTCTTTGTTTATTCTTAAGAGGTGCAAGAGTGTGCTCATACACCACATTGACTTTTGGAATGGGGTCTTGAAATGGAAACCTTCTCACGCCCATCTTACCTTTGCTTTTTAGCTGGACTATTGAGTTTGACTATCTGTCATCTTACTACTAAGGTATGATTAGATCTATGATGTTATCATTTGTTTTTAATTTATCCTGTGTGTTCTCTGTCTCTGTTTCTCTCCTTATTTTCTTTGGTTTAGTGTTTTGAAATATTTTCATATTCTCCCCTGTTGTCTTGATAGTTATGAATAATTTTGTCATAGACCCTAGATATTACAAAACACATTCTTGCCTTAGGGTTATAAAACATGTTCAATATAATTTTTCCCTCCTCTACATTTTGTGTGAGTAATATTGTTTATTAAGTCAATGTTTTTTAAAGAGAGAGAGGTAGAGGAAGAGAGAATTGAGAGAGCAAGAGAGGAAAGAAAATCAACTTTATTTTGTCATCCGGCCTTTACTTCTCCGACACTCAGTTGTGCGTGAGGTTCTGAGCTTCCAACCCAGGTCCTCAAGCATGCCAGGCAAGCACTCCAACAACTGAGCCACTGATCCATCCTATTAAGTCAATATTCACTAGAGTGTAAGTTCCAATTCAAAGCAAGCTTGCATTTAAAATAATGGTATGTACTATTTTTTTTTAAATTTTTTCATTTACTGATTCTGTGAGATAGAGGTAGGGTTAGAGATAGAGATATACACCAGAGTGAAGTATTGGCAAAGACAGGCAAAGGATCTGATAGTGAGAAGAAGGATAGCTTTAGTTTCTTTATTGGAGCCTTAAGTAGCATATGTGGAGTGTACTCATTTGCAGGTTACTATGCATCAATAGAGACCAAAAGAGATATGTTAACTTTGCCATCTAAAATATTACATTCTAAAATGGAAAGCAAAACAAATCAAGTAGATGCAAATATAATATAATTCCAATTTTATGACTTTTTCTGAAGGACATAGGCAAAGGGATGTGGTGAAGAGTAGAAGTTTGGATAATATGGACAAGGAAGTGTCAATGACTAGAATACTTATTCCATTACCTTAAGTAAAAGCCTAATTATTCTGGGGTTGGTTCCCATGAGCCCATTTCAGAGAAGAGGAGCTTTCCTTCTCTCGCTCTCACTCCTGTACTTGATAAAGATAATCATGCCAAGCCTCAATGCCACTTGTAGAAGATTGTGGAAGTCAATAGTGAAGACTTTGGGTTCCCAAACACACAGTTGTAGGAGAGTCCCCATTCCACACACTAAAACAAATTTTGGACTTCAACTTGCAAGAAATGAAATGATCTTATATTTATCTACTAGTTATTTTAAAGCATATTTATTGGAACTATTTGCATTTCCTTAACTTATACTCATGTGGAAATGTCTTGATTTTATTCCCAGTATAATGCAAAGCTATTAAAAACATCAATCAATAGCGTTGTATGATAATGTTTATGATTTCTCAATACTTTAATTGAAATATGAAAAATAGGTAAAATGAGGGTCAAGAGGGAAATGTAAGAACAGAAAAAAATTTAGGAGAGTGATCCTATCATGAAATGTTCCAGAAAAAGATAAAGCAATGGATGCACACAGAAAAGACTGGATATATTTTGTATTTTAGGTAGTAATATTTGCTATTGAAATTTGTTCCTTGAAGTTTAATAACTTGCTTTTAAGTCTTCCATAAATTTTTAGGTTAAGATCACCAATTGTGCTTGCATAATAAATATACCCCCTACTTAATATATATTAGAAAATTAATTATATTAGTAAAACTATTAAAGTGGACATTTTCTACTATTAACAGGAGAGAGGTGATTATTTCATACACATGGGTGTTAAATAATATGAATATATAAATATGAATATTGTGCACACATCTTAAATATGCCTATCATTAGCAGATAAAATATTTAGTGATGAATAAAATAGCAACACCCCAAAAACCAAAGCCTCAACATCTTCACTAGAGTTTGAATCTGTCATATTTTAAAACTTTATTTCAACTGGTACCATTCTAAAAGTTATCTCATTGTGGTTTTAAGGTAGCTAATGAAGTTTATTCTTTTTTCATGAGTCTCTGCCATTTTTTTTTTAAAAGAGAGACAAGGTGAGTGAGAGAGAGAGAAAAATCGATTTTGTTTAGTTTTTCATGTGGATTTCAGTGCTCTAATATTATGCTGTGTACATGGTGTTGGGGTTTAAATCTGAGTCCTCGTGCATGCCAGGCAAGCCTTGTAACTCCTGTGCCACCACTCCAGTCCCTCTATTTGCCATTTGTATACTTTCTTTGGTGAAATACTTTTTCAGACCGTTTATTTTTAATAGAAATTTTTTAGTAGTGTTCTGATAAGACTTTTAACATCTCGATTAAAAGAGAAAAGATTTGTCAGATATGAGTTCCAAATATTTTCTATCAGACTATAATTTGTTTTTTCATTCTCTTATCAGTGTATTTCACAGTGAATGCTATTTTTAATATGGATGAAAATTACACTCATCATTACAAATGAAAACCAAAATGAAAAAGCACTATCCACTGACTAGAATGGGAGGAAAAAATCCTGATAATACCAGGTATTGGCAATGGAATGTGGACAAAGAGCAATTGTCACACATTACTCTTGAGAACAAGAACAGCAGCTACTTTGCAAAACAGGGGTCTCTTCAGAGTCTAAGCCAATATTTACAGGCCAGAAATATTAATTCTAGGGAATTATCCTGTACAAATTAAAAAAAATACTTTTGCATCTACACACACAAATGCACACAGACACATACAGACACACACACACACAAAACAAACCTGGGTAGGATATTTATAACAATTTTATTCATGATTGTTAAAAATAAGAAACTACCTAAATGTGCTTATAGAATTATGGATAAACTGGTAACAGCAATAAAAAGAAGCAAATTATCGATATATACTGTAACATTGATTGATGGTTCTCAAAAGCATTTAACTGAGAGAAAGAACCCAGTCTCTGAAAGTTGAACATTATATACTAGATGGGTCTCTAGAAAAGATACTCTAGAAAAGATAAAATTATAACGATGAAGGACAGGTAAGGAGTTGTCAGGAGTTATTGCCAGAGTGAGATTTGACTACAAAAGACAAGAGGGAGGTTCCTAGGATTAACAGCTAACTGTGTTCAGATTGGAATGGTGACTATTTGTTGAATATGTTGCTTGTGAATGTTTTTTCCTGGTCTCAGGCTTGTCTCTTCTTTCTCTTAACAGTGTATTTCATAGAGCATTTTTTTTTTAATACCAGGGATTGAACCCAGGGGTGCTTATCAGTGAGCCACATCCCCAGTCTGTTTTCTATTTCTATTTCATTTTGAGGCAGTGACTAAGTTACTAAGGGCCTAAGTGGCTGAAACTAGCCTTCAACTTGACTTCCTTCTGTCTCAGCCTCCCAAACTGCTGGGATTACAGGCATGTGCCACCATGCTAGACAGAGCAAGTGTCTTTAAAATGAAAGTAAAATTTATCTGCAAATTAAAACCTAAATGAGAAATCACTCTATAATGACTATAACATGGGAAAATCAATTAGCAGTACCAAGTCTTAGCGGTGGTCTAACCCATTGTTGCATTAATCTGTACATTATAAAAGCAATTTCACCATGTAAAATGTTAATGAAAAGGTTGCTTTTTAAAAAAATAACCAAAATTTAAATCATTTTTTCATGGGATGAAAGTGGTCCATCTTGTATAAATTCTAGTTCTGAAGTCACTCCATGGTCAGACTACCCTCTATATCCACATTCTTTTGAAAACAGAAGTACATATAATATTCCATTTAAAATTTCAAGTCATATTTTAGTAATTATTGATATACAATATTTTGAAAAAGTATATAGGAAATACTTAGAAAATGAATTTCAGGGACAAAAATAAATGTTATCTGAACAAATATAATATATAGTAACTATAGTGAAATATTTCTTCTAGATTTATGGGAAGCAATTTAAAATCTCCACATGGCTCATCTATTTGTCCCATGTGTACTTAATTTGAGAGAAATCTTATTATGAGTTGTACTATAATCCATAAGAGTTAGAAATAATAATTCCTTACTATCTGACTGTAAGTCGGTAGGAATTTTCAGATGGTGCTAGAGCTGGTGTCTCTGAGAGGGTTCATGTGTGGCATGTGGATGCAGAATTTGAGTGCTGATCCAACAGGGGACTCAGGTTTCCACACCACAGGACAATAAAAATGTTAATTTTCCAGCTTAGACATAGACATAAGGAATACAGATCTACAGACACGTATGTATTGCAAAAATTATTTACATGTCATTCTTTGCAATTAGTTTCCATGTTCCATAAATTGAGTATTTTATTTCCTTATAGTCAGTAACCCCAGATTTCTGTTGCATTATATGCTTTCAATAAAGGAATATTTTACTGAATGGATGGATGCATGGTGAATAAATGAACGCATAGAATAATCAAATAATTGATTAGTAAGAAGAGTAGTGACTTCTCTGTATTTTCTCTTCCTGTTTAAAATATCAGTGGGCTATAATCAATCTGATTAGATTACAGAGCATATATGTTGGACCAATTATATATTTAGACATTTTCCAATGCTTCATTGATAAAATTTATTCTTAATTATATTTGTCAGGTCCATATAGGGCATTTTCTGGAACATATCGACAATATCTACTATGATAACTCACCCCACCAAAGCTACTCAGAAACATCTCCCTTTTCATTTTCCAGTCTATTGTCTCTTGTCTTAAGCAATTTCCTTCCAGGTTCAGGTGACTCACTTTATCTGAATTGAAATGATTTCAGTGTTCCATCTGTATTTTGCTGAATGTGCCTAGTTTCAAATATTGAGCCGTTCACTCTTTGGCAGAGGTGTCTTACTTAGTGTGCCAAGTAATTTAGAAAGCTAGAGGAAGTCCGGTTGGAAGTCAGGCAGAGCACAATCAGGTGCCAAGTTTTCTTTTCCCATTAAATGACAAAGTCGGTAAATGAGAGCAAGTTTTCCAGGACTTTTCTAGCAGGAACAAATGCAATTCAAAGGACCCAAAGGAAAAGCTTCTCCCAGGTAGAGGATACCACATTTACTTTTATAACTCCAGTCCTTAGCAAGGGGCCTGACCTGGAGGAGGTGACCATTGAGGGTATGTCTTTCAACTAAGTTGGTATGTGTACAAGTGGGATATTATTTTTTTCCTTTATGTCTCCACATATTAATCGCTTTATCAGATAACCTACTTCTTTGTTGACTGCTATGGCCTCCCCAGTCATATTTCTAGAATTTTCCACATCTCCTTAAATGCTTCCTGTAAGTATTTCTGGCTTAATTGTAAGCAATTGGATTCCACATGTGCTGCATAAAGTCAGAAAATAACTAATTACCAATACATATTCATCAGCGTGATTTTATTTAAAAGCAAATGAATAGCATATATCATCCTGCTTTCTAGAATCACAGAATTAAATTATAAACCCTGATTTAAATTTTGACAACAAACAAGATGATAAAAGGAGAATGATTTGTCCATTATTTCATCTATGATTTTGCAGTCACTGCAATGTTGTTTTAGATTGCAATAGAAAGGCTATAGGTAAATTATATCTTTAAATGGCTCCAGGCAAGTTAAAAGAATGATACTATTGAATGGTGATGAAATTCAATCAGAACAGATGTAGAAAACTTTATTTTGGAAGGACAGAAATAGCCTATGACTGCATTATGGCTAAGCACCCATTTTGAACAAAAGTATTCTGAGGCAACATGTGATACACTTTTTAAAGCATAGCAATAATGTAGGATGCTCAAAAAAATACAGACAATGTCTTGTTTAAAAATTTTCAGCACTTTGGGTTATCAGTGCTGTATTTGATGTCAGCTCTAACCTGGATATGGGGGTTACTCATGCTCTGGTCCAGAACTGTACCTCAATCCTGAGAAAAATTTAAAGCCTAGTACTATTTTAAGCAAATATTATAAAGTGGGTATAGCACCTAAGTACCTTTTAAAATGCCTGGTACACTGCAGGACAGCTTTCAAAGAAAAGTATAATGACACAGTCTTCCATTTCCATTGTCTCTGGAACAAGTAATATACTCTTTTTTTTTTATTTTTGAACAACCTTACAAGATTTTAAGAAAATAATATAAAATGTGTATAAAATGTGTAAATATTCTGGATATTGCAATTATCCCCAGGAGTGCCCCCCCTAATTACCCTCCCTTATCCCTCCCTTCCCTTTCCCTTTATAACTCTAAAAAAAGGTATTAGATTGTAAAGCATTACATCTTAGCTGGATTTAACTCATGTAATATACTCTTTTAAAAGGCAGTGCTTTCATGCATTCCGTTCTCACTCTAAGGATTGCCAAACACACATTCCTTTCAAAGTGTGCTGCTCCTTCCAGTGTCTTGAAAGCCCAGTTTTGCATCGACCTTTGCCTTGAGATTTCTCGCTCAAAGCATGCACTTCCTATTCTGACACTATGTTCTCCTACTTTACCTGTTGTAGATGTTGAATGATGTCATAGATCAGTGCTAAAATCTTCTATAGTTACTGTGAAATGCGCTGTCCAGAAAAGACACTGAGCTTTCTATAGGCAATCAGGGTTTTGAATCACTGCAAGTTACTTTTCTGAGGGTTCTTCTAAAAACTGTAACCTTCTGAGTATGATTTTTGGAGATCCTTCAATAAAATAATATCTTAAAACATTTGTAACAGTGTGGATGGCGGTGTGGTCTAGAGTCAGGCTGCAGATATTCAGATCTCATTGGTGCCATTTAAGAGCTCTCGGTTCCACTGGAGTTATGTACCCTGCAGGTCTCAGTTTCTTCATAAAATGGTGATAATGTTACATTGCCCTCGTAAGATGACTTAAACGAATGTCATCGAGGCTTAATAAGTGTTCAAAGTGTTAGAATTATTTTATGATAGCTATATGATTTGCTTTTCCACTGGCTTACCTATTTCCTCTTGCTAAGGATTGGTAAGATAAGGTCAGACACTAGGAAGTAATGCAAGAACACAGGATACTGACAGGGGAGAAAGAAAGAAAGATAAAGCATATCATTATTACTGTAACTAATAGGAAAGTACAATATAGGGTTTCAGATTGTATTCACATGGAACTCCTCAACCAGATGATTTTGTCAAAGGTTTTCTGGGACTTTCATTTTCTCGGTGTTCAAACCAGCATTTTTCAGATATAAAGGACTCTTGGAAAATATTTCTTCATATAAGAAATCAGTCAATTCATGGCAATTTTGGTCCCTGCCTAAGTAAGCAGGAAAGAAGCTGTGAGTGGAATTCCAGTTCCATGGAAACTTGGATGTGTGGAGCACTTTCCCCCATACTGGTTGTTTTATTTGAGTTGGATGCCCAGTGCTTCTGTCAGAGTGAGGACCATGCACTGCAGGCTACCTGGCCTTTGCTGATAAAGGGTGGAGTTTCTGGACTTTGTCATTTCCAGATGTAAGCACTTTTGCAGATCACTGCATTATTGATTCTGCTCTGGACCTTGTTGTTTCCCTTTTAACAAATATAATTGACTTAAGATTCATCATGTAGGCGTACCTTCAATCTGGGAATACTATGCAAATAAGTTGCATAGTTGCTAATGATAACAGTTAGTCAACTAAAAAATCCAACACCTCCCCTAACTAACAGGGCCTCCTACTCTTGAAATTGACATAGGTGTTATATGGTATGCTTCCCTTCTTTTAGTGATATAAGTGTAGGAACTGCTATAATAAATCTATTCTGCTACTGACTTTCCCAGGTATTTTGGAACTGTACAATTGCCAAGTGTAATTAATTTAAAAAACTATTAGACTATGTTCTTTATAAAATTAGGACTTATAATGTGCCAAGTACCTTGTTAGATCATTTGCAAGCATTAATATGGAATCTGGAGTTAGGATAGGGGTTTTAAACCCTCATTATAATGTAGGTGACAATCAATGATTTAAAACTCATAAGAGTGTTATAATGAATTGTAGAAACCTAAACTACTTAGGATGATGGTGAACATATAGGAGTGATTAAGACCTGTTAGATAGTGTTATAATCATGACCAGGATTATCTACTTTATACTTTCTTATAAGATAATTGTGTGTGTGTGTGTGTGTGTGTGTGTGTGTGTGTGTGTGTGTAGTTATCCCTCTTTGTCCAGGAATTGATTCCAGGACTTCTTCCTGTTTAGTGGATATTGAATCCTATGCATGCTTAAGTCTCTTATATAAAATGGCATAGAATTTGTATATAACTTATGAATCTCTCTCGTGTACTGCAGTCCATCTCTAGATTAACACAGTGCAATTGTTATGTAGACAATGCTATGCTGTATTGTTCTGGGAAAAATGGTAAGAAAAAAATCTGCATGCTTAATACAGGCAACATTTCTTTTCTTCTTAAATATATATATATATATATATATATATATATGTATATATTTTAAAGAGAGAAGAACAGTGAGCGAGAGAGAGAGACAGAGAGAGAGACAGAGAGAATCAATTTTTTATTGAGTTTGTCACATGGCCTTCATTGCTCCGACACGTATTTGTGTACATGGGTGCTGGGGTTTGAACCCGTGTACTCGGGCATGCTGGGCAAGCGCTGTAACCATCGTGCCAGTGCTCCAGCCCCTCAAATATTTTTAATTTGTGATTAGTTGAACCTTCAATCTCAGAATCCATGGATTTGGGGGAATAATAGACAGACACACACATACACACAGAAACATAAACACACATATATATGTTAAACACTGTTCTATTTTTACACAAACTTCTTGTTGTATTTGAAAAACTTATCAGTGTTACAAAGAGTGTATGTTATAGAGCTGGGGATGAAACCCAAGCAGTTAACCAGCAGGGTGCTTTCCCACTTTGAACCATGCACATAGAGTCTGTGAGCATTCCCAGAGGAGATGCTTTGCTTAACTCTTTTTGTCTCATTTTCCCAGACGTGGAACACCTACAAAAACAGATGTAGTACTTATAGTAACTTTGAAATAATGTGATTATTTACTATATTTGCAGAATTGGGACTGTGGAACTTTATAAGTTAATGGGCATATCTTATAATTTGAAGAACCAAGCAGTATAGATTATTTCTACTTTTAAAAAAACTAAAAAATATATGTTTTAAAACAAATAAAATAAGAATCGGAGGCTGGTACAGTTGGCGTTTTTAAAGCCCAAAGGCCCAGGCAACTGTTAGTTAAATGAACACAAATATGTCATACAAGTTAGGTATATGAATGGTAGTCATCGGTAAGTAGGGAGCGTGAAACTTAGCAATATTGATTTTTTCATGTAGAAATGTGACTTCACCTGCATCAATTTCTTATGAAGCACCTGTCATCAACCTATTTAGGTGAAAACACTCTGATTTTTAAGATGGGAAATTATTTCTAGATAGTTTATAGCACTATGGGGTCTAAATAAAGCAATTCTACAGATTGAATTTGACCAACGGGTCACCAGTGTGTAATTTTCATAAAATATATTGTGAAACCATAGGCTCCCCAGCTCCATCTTGGCCTAGGATGGCTTCATTCCCCTTTAAGCAATAGAAAAAAAGTCTTTGCATATGTTGTCAGACATACACATAGTATAAGACATTGATTTTTCTATTGGGACAATCAACATAGCCAGAATCATGAATCCAATTCAATTTATTTTCACATATCATCTTTTATACCACATATCTTCAAATGTGAGAGACAAAATAGTGAGATGGCCCCCAAGTGAGGAATTTCTGATGAATACTTAACTGAAGACTTTGAATGACAACTACCCATTCTTAGGTTCCTCAAATAGGAGCCATACCCATTGTAATTCCATTTGTAGATGAGGCTTTCTTCAGCTAGTGAGTGTAATGCAGTCACGCTAGGAAACTGATAAAGGCCCTAGCGGTACTCAGCTGGCAACTCTGATGTAGTCCTGTTTTTCAAATGGAGGCTGGATGTTCCAGAGAGTGCCTTAGGCATTCACGTCATGCATTCCTCTAGCACCTGACTTTGCCAAATGTTCCCATTCATCTCTGAAATTCTGTTTTGTCATGGTTTCTTGATTTATTTGAACTAGAATAATACAGTAAACATCTCTCTAGTTGCAATCCTGATAGCAATTTTAATCCTTGTCTTTTTTTCCCCATCTATCTTTAGCTGTTATTTGGAATCCTTTAGCTGTTATTTGGAATCCTATTTCATCCACTTTGGAGAGAAAAATAATAGAATTAACCCCCAACTCAACATTGACCCTGCCCAGAGACATCTACAATAAAAGCCCAGCTACACAATTGCCCTTCTCAGTACTGAAAGCACCTTGGCTTGACACACTTAGACTATGCTTGCTATGTTATCATTAGTATCATACAGTTCTGCTTTTATTTTTTTGTGTGTGAAGTCTTCAGATAGCTACTGACATGTAAACTCTTTATGCATAGGGACCATAAAATTGTGCAACAATGTCATATACAACAAAGCACAGGATTTAGGTGGGGGAAAATTATTTCTGGAAAAGAATTCTAGCATTATTTTATCATTTGCAATTTTCTCAGAATTTTTTCACCAAGAAGTTAAAGAGAGATTTCTATTGCATCTGGAATGTGGGACGTTTCCTTTTTCCAAAGGCAATCACTTTTAAAGTGTTAATAGTACCTTTAATCATTCTCACTCCTTCCACTCAGCTTGCACATCAGGTCCTAGTTGATATTCCTCTCTCTAAGGTTAAAATTCTTGCGTGTTTTGCAACTCACACCAGGAGATTTATAGCACTATCAGAAGAAGGAAGGAAAGTCACATTAATTTAAGCTGGAAATGAATATTAAATAAACTGGTTCGCCTAAAGTAGAGTGTGTGGAGTTAGATCTTACCATACATAGCATATCCTCTAATTATTCTATCATCATGAACTCAAAATGCCTCAAAACATGGTTTGGAAAATTGAAAGTTTTGACAACATATACAGACTACCCCCTCTGTTTCCAAAAGGAAAATTAAATGATCATAGGCCAAGATGGAGAACTTTCTAATTATAGTGTAATTATACTATAATATAATATAGTATAATATATAATTATACTGTGGATTTTCTTACCAGGACAATCAACAACCTATCTAGAAAGATGAATCCAATTTAATTTATTTTCATATGTCATCTTTTATCTCAAATGTCTTCGAATGTGAGGGACAAAATAATGAGATTGCATTAATTCCATACTTTGAAGTGAAATTTCCAACTCTCATGTGACCCACTGGATTAATCTGTGATTTTTCTAGAAAGGCAACAAGACAGATAAAGTTTATCTGTTCTTTTTTCTTCCCCATTTAAATTTGCTTTTTGGTTTTCATTCCTAATCACACAGAATTTGTTATAAGGGATCCAAGGTGATTAGAGGAAAGGAAGATGGCAATGCCAGGGGAGAGTAATTGCAGATCACTTAGTTACAACTAGGGAATAAAACCCAAGGACCCAGGTTCTGTGCTTAATCACTGAAGGATAACAGTGGCATCAGGTGAAATCCAATGCTTTGTGAACAACTGGAGAGATCTTGGTGGAAAAGTTATTTTCTAGTTTCTAAAGTACTGTCAGATCAATGGGGCAATGTCAGTGCTTTTGCCTCTTTTTAATGCCCAAGTTCAGAAAAAACAGCACTGTGCTATCCTTCAAAGTGTGATAAAGAACTTGTAATACCCCAGCGAGGTCAGTTCAGTTACTGGTAGCCCATTGAGGAAATTTCGCCTTCCTCCAGAGGGCAGTGATAAGTAATTAATTTTGTAGTACATCAGTAGGAAGTATAGAGGTCTCATTCTATTTAGTTGATTAAAAGACGGATGATTTTCAAAATTATACCCTCACCCCTGACCACCACCACAACCCACTCTTTAAAAAGTGAGAAGAATGATCTTAAAATATTTGGAACTCAGAATCACATGAAAGCAGGATTATTACATGTAACATGCTAGTTATTACTTATAATAAATAGGCTTCTCTTTTAAAGAGCATTGCAAGTCACTTTTTAACACCTTTTCTTTTGTGACTGAACAGTGACCACAAGTTGCTTTACCATTTATGTCCCTTATAAATACTATTTTCACTTTGGCTCTCATCCTTATCTTCCATTGTACATTGTACAAGTACCATCAACCCAGGTAAGGGCAGGTAAAAATTAAGATGTGACCATTTCTATGCTTCAAAACATCACCTAAGGATAATAACCATAATTTTTTTTTCCATAAGACTCTTTCAAAGATAATTCAAAATCAAGTCAGGTAGTCAAGTGTTTGCCATTTATTTCATGTACCTTTAAGAAATATTCCTGTGTGATACTGAACTCAAGGCTTGTGTCTAGAATGCTCTCTCTTAATGAATGCTTCAGCACTAACTATTGAAAAGCAATTTGCTTTTATGAAACTCTAAGGATCAAGTCTCAGAAGCCATTATTTATATGATGAACCTGTGACTTTCCAAATTACCTTCAAGTGCTGTGCAGAAATGCTCTTTTTGCCCTTTGTATTTTCTTTATTGCTGCATAACATGTTGCTGTTTATCATGAACCCTCCAAAAAGAAAGACTTAAAATCAAGTAAAGAGGGGATGCTATAAAATATCTCTCTACACATCCACGGCTTGCTTAAAATTTACAAAGCAATATCTTAGTTATGAGTGAACAAGCTCAATAACAAAGACATTTCAACTGTAAAAATATGCATAAAATTAATTTTCTGCTATTTATAAATAACTAATTTCTTTATTAACAAATTTGCAAAGTTCATGTGGTGTCAGATTTTTAAATTAGAGCATTATAGTTATACATAGTAGTTGGATTAATTCTGAAAAAATCATAAATGAATGGAATTTAATTTACTCCATTTTAGTTCCTTTCCTTATTGTCCTTCCTCTGTTCTTTTGATCTTCCTTCATTTCATTTATGTACTTATATTTAATTGGTGCTTTCCACATACACATAAAGGTGGAATTTCCTCTTATTTTGATTTAGCTTCCACATATAACAAAAAGCGTTTGACCCCTGAGTCTGGTTTATTTCACATAGCATGATGTTCTCCATTTCCATCTGTTTACCGGCATATATCATCAATTAATTCTTCTTTATTGCTATGTAAACCCCACTGTGTATATATACCTTGTTTTCTTAATATATTCATCTATTGATGGACATTTGAATTGGTTCCCTAATTTGGCTACTGTGAATTTAGCTGCTATAAACAGCTAAATTTATGTGGCTGTATTCACTATCCTATGTTGATTTTAGTACTTTGGGATAAATTACAAGAAATGGAATATCTGGGTCATGTGGTGATTCCATTCCAAATTTCTGAGAAATACACATACCGTCTACCTAGTGGTTGCACCAGCTTGCAATCACACCAGCAATATATGAGAGGACCTTTTTTCCCTCTTCCTGGCCAGCATTTACTATTATTTCTATTCTTGATAACTAGTATTCCGACTGGCATGATAATAAATTTGCATTTCTCTGATCATTAAAGATGTTGAAACAAGTTTTCATACATTTGTTGGCCATTTCTGTTTCTTCTTTTGAGAAATGTCTGGTTAGTTCTTTTTCCCATTGATTGACTGATTTTTTTTCTGGTGTTAAGCTTTTTGAGTTCTTTATATATTCGAGATATCAATCCCCTGCCAGAGGATTAACTGGCAAAGATTTTCCCCTCCTTCCATAGGCTCGCTCTTGTTGCTCTTCAATAAATTACTAGGCAGTGCACAATCTTTTAAAGCTGATGGCACCCCCCTTATTCATATGTGATTTTATTTCTTTATCTTTACGTGCCTTGTTAAGGAAGATAGTACCTGCAACTCTATGATGGAGTATTGAGCCTATATATTCTTCCAGCAGCTGCAAAGTTTTTAGTATAATTACTAAGTTTTTTTTTTTCAGAGAGAAGGACAGTGAGAGGGGGAGAGAGAGAAAGAGAGAAAAAGAGAGAAAGAGAGAGAGAGAGAGAGAGAGAATGAATCAATTTTTATTATTTTTCACATGGCTTTTGTTGCTCTGACACTTAGTTGAACCCACATACCTGTGTATGCCGACCAAGCGCGGTAACTGCCGGGCCACCACTCCAGCCCCAGTTAATAACTTTTTGATCCATTTTGATGGATTGTTGAGAAGAGCAAGAAATAGGGATTTAATTTCATTCTTCTATATATATTGATATCAAGTTTTCCCAGCACCATTTGTTTAGTAAGCTATCATATCTCCAACAAATGTTTGACACTTTTGTCAGGCATCAGATGATTATAAGTATGTGGGTGCGTCTTTGTGTCTTCTATTCTATTTCATTGGTTTTCATGTCTATTTTGATGCCAGTACCATGGTGTTTTTGTTACTGTAGCTCTATAATATAATCTGAGATCAAGTATTTTGATGTGCTCTATATCACTCTTCTTGCTCAGAGTTGATTCAGCTCTTCTGGGTCTTTTATTTTTCCAAATGAATTTTAGGACTATTTTTTCTAGTTCTGTGAAGAATGTCATTGGTATTTTGATGGAGATTTCATTGAATCTGTATATTGCTTTTTGGATATGGTGATTTTGAAAATATTAGTTTTGCCACTCTAAGAACATGGGAGGTCTTTCTCTCTTCTAAGACATTCAATTTACCTCTTCAGTATTCCGTAATTTTCACTGTAGAGATATTTCACCTCCATGGGTAGACTAATTACCAAGTTTTTTCATTTCTGTTTTCAGTTGTAACCAGAGCAGCATGGTTTTCCTGATTTCTTTCTCAGTAGAATCATTGTTGAAGTATAGGAAAGCAATTTCTTTATGATTATTGAACATGAATCCTACTTTGCTAAATTTGTTTATCAGTACTTGAAATCTTCCAGCGGAATTTTTGGTGTCTTCATGGTAGAGGATCATATCATCAGTAAAATGAGATAATTTGGCTTCTTCCTTTCCTACTTGAAACCCTTCAAATTCCTTACCTTGTCTGATTGCCTCAGCTAGAGTTTTGAGAACTATGGTGAGTAGAAGTGGTGAGAGTAGACCTTGACTTATTCTGGATTTTAGAGAAAATGTTTTCAGTTT
>PVKS010038936.1:0-18520 GCA_004027875.1 Aplodontia rufa | reverse complement strand
CAGGGTCTCGCCAAGTTGCTTGGGGCTTCACTAAATTACTGAGGCTGGCCTCCAATGTCCAATCCTCCTGCCTCAGCCTCTCGAGTTGGTGGGATAACAGATGTGAATCATCACACTTGGTTCAGAAAGGTTTCCAGGTGATTCTTATGTGACAGACACCAGGTTTCTGGAATTCGGTTTTTCTGGGTCTTGGGAGCAGCTTCTTTAGCAAGTTTGAGAGCAATTCATGTGTGAGTGCATACCATGTTGCTTAGGATGGAGGTGCCTCAGGTCTCCACGCTGAGTAAAGCTACTACTGTCTCCCAGTTATTTCTGTGTGTCTTAGCTGTGCAATTTCATGTGCTTTGGAATCACAGTTCTGGGTTTATAGGGGGCAGGATATGAAAACTGACTCCTCGTATTAGAATTAAACCCGCAGCTCAGTCTGAATGTCCATGACCAATGCACGGTCCTGTAGAGTGCTTTCGTAGAGATTCATGGACCCCTTTTAATATCTTTTAATGCTTAAGTTGATACAGAGAGCTAGGGAGAAAAATTGCACATTGCACTTCTTTTCCCTAGTTCTTTTGCAATAGGGTTTCAATCCCAGGTTTTACAATAAGACAAGAAGGAGAAGAGAATCCATGGAGAAGTGCAGATGTTGAAGCACCGTCTGGAACACGCTTTCCTTAATCCTTTTATTTTTGCTACCTATCATCTGCAAAGGGAAGAGCGCCACAGGAACTGCCATTAACTGGCTCTCCAAGGGCTGCTTTCTGAAAGGCGTTGTGGGGACCGCACTGAGCTCAGAAGGCGCTGCGCACAGGTCTCGGTGTGCCCAGCAGCACCGCAGCCTCTGCAATCTGCAAATCTCCTTCTCTCAGATCCCAGGTTGCTCTTCATCACTGTCTTCCTTAATCTCTTTCCTTTGACCCACGACGTATTTTCATAGCAATTGCTTTTCCTTGCATGCAATCACTTTCCGCTATTATTTCCCTTCCCTGTGTATTTTGCTATGTGGTTTCTTATTCTTTATAAACTTTTTTTTTCTGCACCAAGCAGTTTCAGGATTTTAGAAAAACTGAGCGGAAAATACAAAGCCCCCTGCCTGGATCATCTCGGAAAGACTGAGTCATAAAAGCAACGCTTGGGAATGTTAGAAGCTGTACGCTCGGCTGCTTGTATCTTTCCTATTGATTGGAACTTTTCAAGATGATTCAAAATAACTGCTCTTCTCAGCTGGGAATTTGGTCCTTGTCATGAATTTCCATTAAAAATCTTATTTATTTTGATATATGCATTCAATTTTTTGTACATTTAAAATTTTCCATATATGTATCAGTAGAAATTTTAATATACGTATCAATAGAAAAATAAGACTTACAGATAGACATTGATTAGCACATCCTCTGTAGATACCTATTGTATGTGCATGAATGTGCGAATGCGTGCATATATGTGTGTTCAGGAACCTCAAAATTTATTCACTACCTCAAACCATTAAATCAAAGTAAGGGTCTTCCTTCTCTTTTGGTCTTTAATTACCTCATTATAGTTACACAGAATATCAGGGTTCATCCAGGCAATATCCTTCATGCAAGGAATTTAATTTAAAGTTAGTCACTTCTTTTCAAAATACAAAGGGCACTTGCTCAAAATTTGGTTTCTCAAGGGGTAAAATAAACTCACGCACGTCTGCGACCATCTCCTCTATGTTTGCTAGCAGTGGATTCATAATGGTCATCGTAGCTCAGAAGAAATTTCTCAGAAAGCCGGAAATTTGAAAAGGTGTAGTAGTAGTTACCAACAGTTCTGATAAAGGGTGCTTTCTGGGATCTGGTGGGAATTTTGGCGCCTTTGGTTTTTAAACTTATTTTAACTGATGCACAAAAATTGTGCAATTTTATAGAGTTCAATAGGATATGTTGAACTATATGCCCATTTTGTAGTGATCGGGTTGGGAAATTTGCATTTTCCTGAGTTAAAGGTTTACCGTATCTTCCTGGTGAGATCAATGAAAATCCTCTTTTAGCAATTTTGAAATACATAGGGAATTAGGGTAGCTAATGTTACCCTTCTGTGAAACAACACGAGAACTCAACCCTGCTATCTAGCAGTGGACATGTTCACCAATCTCTGTTTATCCCTGTCCTCTCCTTGGTAATAAGCATCAACTGTTGTCCACTTCCAAACCGCAAAATTTCTCATATTCCACATGAATGGCCTCAAGCAGTCTTTTTTCTTCTATATGTTGATTCTTTCAGTTAGTACAAAGATGTCCTGGTTCACCCGTGTTTGCACAAAATAAAGGATTCTATTCTTTTATAAGGTTATATAATATTTTATTCTTTTAAAAGGCAGTATAGTATTCCATTATGCACAAGTACCATAGTTTCTTCAGCCAATCATCGGTTGATAGAAATTTCGGTTGTTTTTGTGATTCAGCAATAACATAAACAGTGGAGTTCATTCATTTCATCGATATTTCCTTGACATATGGATTTCATGTCATTTGGATATACAAGTAGGAGTAGGGTTGCTGGATGTTTTGATAGTTGTATTTCTAATGATCGGTTAAAGCTCTCAGTTGTTTTCCTTAATGTCTGTGCTGACTCACATTCCCAGAAACTAAGAAAATGTTCTTTTTTCTCTACATCCTCTCTAGCATTTTTTACGATTTCTTTTTAATATTAATGTCTTTCTGTCTTTCTTCTTCCTTGTCTGTCGCTCCTGGCCACAGCCACACACAGATTGCTGCAGTAAGACCAGGTCTGATCCCACTAGCTGCAAAGACACTTCACGCTGAGCTCACAGACGCACAGTTGATTCCTGTAAGCATCCACAGTATCTCATCATCTAATTTTGACTCTCTTTTTGAATATCAGTTTTTCTGTTCTGTAAATAAATTCTTGATTTAATGAGTCCCCATTGTGTGATTAATACTTTGCTGAGCTAATATACACATACCTTGGTTGCTTTATTTTTCAAATGTGTCCTGTAAGATCACTTTGTACAGTTTTTTTAATATTAGGAAATGTATAATTTATATAATTTCCGTAACAAAAGGGGTGTGACTCAGAGATAAAGTCCTTCTGCGTCTTTGTGAGGTCCTGTGTTCAATTTCTCTCAATGTAATAAGAATAAAGTTTGTAAAAAGATATGAGTTATAGTAACTTTCAGAAAGAACTCCCATATTTCTGTTGTTCATCCTCTAATCTAATAATCATGTATGATTTATAATTAATTAAGGAAAATCTTCAGCTCCTTATATTGCTCTTTTCTCTTTAGTATCTTGAGTAGCTCCGTTGATAGAAAGTTAAATTTCCTGCAATTGCTAAAAATTGGATTTCATCTTCTAAGTTGTTTCTTAAATAGCTAGAATCATATTGATGCATGTGTGTGCCTGTATATATGTTTAATGTATTGTAGAATCTCTTTCCAAATTTTATCTTATTTTTGTAATCTTTCAGTTTCGTGTATTTTTATTTATATACATTTTTCAACACAATGACAAAGAATTATAATAATAATAAGAAATATACAATATACGGTATGAGAAACTTCAGCTCTTTTTCAAAGTGAAGATCATTTCCGCTAAGAAGGCTGCAGTGTATGGGGACCACTATACACACGTGCTTCCCTTAGACATTACGTATTAAGTCTTCGTTTATTCGGAAAATTTGTCCTCTGCTCTTTTTACCTGTTTATTTTAACAGTACCACTACTACTCTAAAATATCTCTTGCTTTCCAATATGGTCCTAGTGAAGAGATTTGTCTTAGTGAGATGTGGTGAAATTTCATTTCAGTGCTCACAACATAGCTGAACATTTTGATAATTTGCTTTCTATCACTATTTTCAATACTTGTTCAGGAAGGGTAAAGGGGTATAAGACTTCACAGAAGAAAATAGAGTTGATAGCATTAGATTCCATTTGAATTTCACCTTCATGGGAAGGAACTCTTTCAAATGTTTTCCTCTATTGTATTCCAAAGTTTATTGAATTGGTGTCAAAAGTTACAGTCTTCCAGAATAATAATTACGTGTTGTTTTATTTTTCTGATTCTGAATGGTAAATGTGGTGAAACTGTATGAGCTTTCTGTTACTCTGATGAAAATTCCTGATGAGAGCAGTCAGAGGAGGAAAGATGTGGTTTGACTCATGGTGTTGGAGGTCTCACGCCATGGCCAGCCAAGTCCACCACAGGAACAACATGGCGGACGTAATTAATTATTGGCAACTGGGAAGCAATGAGAGATCAGCCAGGGAAAATAGAAGCTCTCTCAGGGAACTCACCCAGTGAGCTACTATGTCAAGCCATGCTCCACCTACCTATAGTTTCAACCCTGTACTCATTCACATTATTAATCCATCAACTGGATTAATCCACTGATGAGGTCACGGCTCACACAGTGCAATATTTCACCTCTGAACAGAGAAAGTTTTAGCTACGGAAGATGAGTAATTTATCCACTGAATGGGCGAATAATCTACTCTACCACACCCATCTCTGTCCTTCCATCTCCTGGTCTCTTGCTACTGCCAATTTCTCTTTGAAATTGATTGTATGGGAAGTATTTAGTTTCTTAGTGGTGCAAAAATATTTTTTCACTTCCAAAATATGGTTTCCTACCTGTCCTCATTCCCCCTGGCTATGTTCCTTCCCTGTTCTCCCCTTCTGCCTCCTTTACTCTATGAGACTTCTTGTATTTCTTTTGTTAATTTGTATTTGGAGCTGGAGTGGTGGCTCAGAGGTTACAGTACTTGCCTAGCATGCAAAAGGACCCAGGTTCAAACCTCACCACAACATACACAACTGAGTGTCACAAAAAACAAATCAGATGAAAATGTAAATAAAATTGATTCTCTCTCTCTCTCTCTCTCTCTCAATCTCTCTGCCTCGTTAGTAAATATGTGTTTGAATGGTTCTTTATGAAATTTTATCCCTCCATCCCCTTTCCTTTATTTTACTCTAGGCTCCATAAATGAGAGAAAGCATAGGACACTTGAGTTTCTGAATTTGTTCAATTTCACTTAGAATGATATTGTCTATGTCCATCCATTTGGTAGAAAGTGCCCTAATTTCGTTCTTTCTAATAGCTGAATAGAATATCATTGTATGTATATACCACAATTTCTTCACCTAATCATTCAGTGACAGACATGTGTGTTGCTCCGTAATGTTGCCATTGTGAATTTGCTGCTATAAACATTGATGTGACTGTGTCAATACACTATGCTGACTCTAAGTCCTTTGTTAAAATCTCCAGGAGGGGAATAGATGGGTCACATGGTGGTTCCACCAATAGTTTTTGGAGGAATTTCCATATTGCTTTCCAGAGGCGAACCAGTCTGCAGTCCCACCAACAATGTACAAGTATTCCTTTCTCCCCACAACCTTCCCTGTACCTATTGTTTCTCAAGAATTTGATGTTTGTCCTACTAATCGGAGTGAGATGCATTCTTAATATAGTTCTGATTTGCATTTCCCTTATTATTAGAGATGTTGGTTTTTTTTCATGCATTTTTTGGCCATTTTTTATTTTTCTATTGAGAAATTTGATTTTCTACTATGCATGTAGATGAACAAATATTAAGTGGAAGGAAGTTGGGAGTTGAAGATGGTATAACGCACTGAAGGAATGAAACGTGCAATTAGTGGGATCCAGAAACCTACTTTGGTTAATAAATATTCAGAATGGTGCCAACTTCACTGTCCCGAGGTGGTTGTTTGAGATGATTTCCTAAGACTGGATGAACTGAGCGTGCATTCTTAGGCATCTCATGAGCGGAGAGGGGTAACTCCATGTTACTGTGATGAATCCCCTGCTTGGGTTATACAAACCACGAGGTGAAAGAACTTTACAAAGACTTCTTAACCCGTGGCTACTTTCCCCTTCTTGTGTTCATGGTAGAGGGACGTATGGAGCAAGACACAGAGAAAGATATGTACTAATAAAACAGGGAACTGTTGAAACAGACAGCTGAGGAATGGAAAGGTAAAGAAGACAGTCATCTCAACAGGCCGGTAGAGTGGTGTTTTTTGAGTATGAAGGTATGTGGCCAAATGAAGGAGGCGCCTGGGGACTCCACCTTCCAGCCAACGTTTGCTCAAAGGTCAAGCAGATACCTGGTGGTTGGATGAGTCCTTGGAACACGGTGTTTCCACTCGGTTCAACTTGCAGGGTAAACGTGTGGCACCTGTCGCGTGCTTGCCTCAAATGACCACAAAAGCAAGTGAAATCATGCAGGAATATGAAAACAAACCAAAAGAAGAGATCCTTTATTTTGCTGAATGTCCTGGACAATACAAGGATGTATGGAGGTGCCATGGAAAATTGACCCTTTCCTTCTGAAGTTCTCCAGATGAGGAGAATCCATCGTTGATGATGTGGAGAAACAACAACCGATGTACTTAAATGGAGAAAGGAAGTTTAGAGGTCAAAAATCCATTACAAAAAAAAAAAAAAAAACACACTTGAACTTGGACGGTCCGTTTGCTTCCTCTTCATCTCAACAAGTTAGGGGAAATTTCCAAGGAAGGCTGTTGCTATGAAGAGGATTAAAGAATAAGGAAGAAGGATGCAAGAGCTGTGCTGTAGAGAGGCGATGTGCACATGTGAGGACCGGGCACTGCGGCTGGGGTTGCGCAGGGACTCGAAAAACAGAGGAGCCTTAGGCAAACCGCCAGCAAGGCAGAATAATGTGACCCATAGTTTCCAGATTGTCAGCATGGTGTTGGTCTTTCAGCCTTGCTAACCTTCGTGTTGTTTAATGGTAAAGCAAACTACGTGATGTTCAACTGCAGTCTATGTTTTGTATTATATATCTATAGGTTTATCTGCATATGATGTATGTATTTTGTACATTGATATATATGTATATGTGTATACTCAATCACTGGATTTTTAAAGGCAAGAATTTTGTATTTTGTAAGAAATTCAGTGGAAAAATCATAATGTTTGCAAAAAGAAAATCTATCTGGAAAAGAATTAGTATTTTTATTTATTTATTTTTTCTGGTGTGTATCTTGCACCAGAGACAGGAACTACCTCAGGATACAACAGAGACCTGTAATTAAAAAGTCAGATAGAAAATCTAGAAGAAAGTACGGAAATTTATGGGAGCTTAGACATTGTTAGAATCGCAGCATAAAAGTCCACTACTCTTTAGTGTTTTCCACCATTTGCCAATGATAACCAAGGAGATGTTGTTCTCCATATAAGATGGATGCATTGCAGGGGAAGGTAGGTGGTTAGTGTATAACCTAAATGAAAAATGCCAGAAGAAGATGTGAGTCAGCTTCCAAAAAATGTCAGAGAGGTTCCTGACTGCTTACAAAGGAAATGCAGGGACCAACGATTTTAGGAAATGGAGAGGAGGGCACTAATAACCCATACCTAGAGGTAAATTTTCTGAGATTTGAATACATGTTGCAAGAGAAGAGATTTTCCCCACGTATGATCTCTCTACTTGTTTTACTGCAGGTGTTTAAGGTCCACTGAACGATGAGTGATTGAGTTCTACACTCTCTTGAGGGAAACTCTGTTGAGAATTAAGAAATTTTAAACAGTTTTGAATGAAGCAGGGAGTTCACCGTACAATATTACATGAGATAAAGATGCTACAGGATTAGCTCTCATGTGTCACTAATAAAACCAGCAAAGACCAACAATAAAAGAAGGCAAAGAAAATCAACAATTTTGGGATAGGGACAAACCCAGTGGCAATTACATCCCAAGTCTTTAATATGAGGCAAACAGTAATGTCCTATCATTTATCAAGAGGAGGAAAATCCAAGATATGATGATAAAGTATAGCTCATAATAAAAAAAAATACAAAGCAATCCAGGAAATATCCCAAGTATTATTTTCATTATAAATACGTACAAGAACTGTTGTGAACATATTTAAATAAGTGAAGGAAACCATGTTAAAATTACTATCAAATTATACTGATAAGGAAATGTGAAAGAAAAATAACTATTGGCTAAATGAAAGAAATTATTTTTGAAACTCTGGAATTCACATTTTAACAAAAGGCACGGAGACTTTTGTAGAGTAGGTCCAAAGCAGATCTGAGATCAAAGAAGGAGGAATTGGAGAAATTGGGGACAAATCCACACCTGTCATTCATACTGAATACATAGAATAGAATAGGGGGAAACTGGACTTACCCTTAGTCAAATATGGAACACCATCAATGGTACTATGATTGGTCCTGTCCCCCAAAGACCATGTGCAAAATCTAACTCCCAAGCTCTGGATGTTTTGGTTCTGAGGTCATTAGGGTGAGCTCCATAAATGGTATGAGAATCCTTATGAAAGAGACCTAGAGAGCCCCCTGCCCCTTCCACCATGGGAGTCTCGTGCCCCTTCCACCCACAGAGCCCCCTGCCCCTTCCACCATGGAGCCCCCTGTCCCTTCCACCCACAGAGCCCCCTGCCCCTTCCACCATGGGAGCCCCGTGCCCCTTCCACCCCAGAACAATTTTTCGTATAATGTTACTATTTTCCTTGTTGCATTTGGTGTTTCAATCAGAATATAATTCTTTGCCAGTGTATCTTTTACCTATTTTTGAAATATTTAAATATTTTTTTCAATTGAAAAGCAGCAGTGGTCATAATCTCAGAACAGTATTGAAGGAACATTATAATTTTAAGATATCATTAAGTAGTTCTCCATTTGCTAAGAATGCCATGAAATATATTATACACTGAGAGTTGTACATTTATCCATGCTTTGTTCTTGGATCATACATTAAATTACAATTAGTTATTGGATTAAACTTTGAGTAATTCTAAAGTAGCTACATGTAAATTTGAACCACCAACCTGAGTTGTTTTATATACATATATAATATGTCTTCAATGAGTACATTTTCTACATATTTATTATGTATATATATTCCATATATGTTATGCATATTTAAAATTTTATTCCCATACGACGTCAATAGTTATATAACAGTAATCATTCTACCGATATTTACTTACTAATAGAAGCATGTCGTAAAGGACTGAAAATTGTCTTGTAAGGTGTCTGATGGAGAATCATGGGTAGATGTAAATAGGGTTGTGCTCATTGAAGTTGTACTTAAAGCTATGCAGACGCCACGTCTTTGAGGTAGGCATGAAATGGCAAACTCTCAAGCACAGATCCTGGGGCTCCGATAGCCATTTCCACTCAGCTTGGGATTCCAAGAAAAGATCCTTATGCTTCCTGCTTCTCTGACTCTACTTTTTAATTTATATTTTCATTAGTGCATAGTAGTTGTACATAGGATGGGATGTGAGGTCACATATTCATAGATGCACACAGTAGAGCCGTTGAATTTGGTCAAAATCCCTGCTCTTGCACACCCCTCTACCTACCTCCCCTCCTCCTGTCCCCGGATCCATTGCCTCTCTTCTGGGTCCTGAAGATGAGGCACTGTGTGTGGTGTTGTGAAGGGACTCCAAAAATGAAAGTTACACTTGGCCCTTAACCAGAGACTCAATAAGGAAGGTTTACCCAACAGTGAGTTTGGGAACTTCCCAGGATTAAATTGATTTTTGAGCCTTGTTAAAATTATTATTGTTTATAGGTTAAGCAAATTATATGACTTTCAAGGGCAATGCATGTTTTGTATTATATGTCTATAGCTTTATCTATATACAACATATTATATATAGGATATGTATTTTATATTGTATATATATATATTTGTAGTCAATCATTGGAATTCTTTTTAAAGATAGAGGGACAGAGAGAGAAAGAGAGAACCAATTTTATTAATTTTTTCATTTGACTTTTGTTGTTGTGCCACTTTGTTGTGCATATGGTGCTGGGGTTTGGACTCAGGTCTTGGCATATACCAGGCAAGTGGCATAACCACGGAGCCATTGCTCCACCCCTCAATCACTGGATTATTAAAGACAAGGATTTTGTAAGAAATTCAATGGAAAATAACATTCTTTGCAAAAATTTTACCTGGAAAAAAATTAATATCCATTCTTTTTTGTGTTACATATCTGACACCAGAGACAGAAACTACGTCAGGATGCAGCACAGACCTGGAATGAAAAAGTCAAATAGAAAATCTCTAGAAGGAAGCATGGGAAGGAATGTGATCTTGGGATGGGCAAGTATTTCTTAGATAATACTTCAAAGCGTGGTCTTAGAATAAGTGGTCTTTTGTCTAAATAAGGATATTCAGGCTCTTTGGGAGATACTGTTAAAGGAATAAAGAGGGAAGCCACAGATTGGATAAAGCATTTATAATTCTTTCTTTGGAAAAACAACTTATACTCAGAATTTTTTCTTATTTATTTTTGTTATTGGTGCATTATAGTTGTACATAGTGATGAGATTTATGGTCCCGTATTCATCGACACACACAATACAACAATACAACGTACCCCACTACCCTCCTTCCACACCCCAGTCCCTTCCCTCTCTTTATGAAGCATATACTTTCCGTAAAATACCCAATATGGTGATATAATTGTTTCACTATGAACGACATTCTTTATATACATGGCGATACTATACACAGTGGTATACTTAGAAGAGTGCACCTTGTTTTTATCAGTTCTGATGTTTCCCCTTCTCCTCCCTATCAGCGCTTTTTCTTTTTAGATATTTTTGACAATAAGATTAGACATTTCCATCTTTGTAAAGGCACGCGTTGTAGCTTATTCCAATTCAGTCTCCGGTGTCCTCCTCTCTACCCCTTTCCTTTCTCTTCCCTCTACTGGTCTTTCTGTTGTTTACTAAATCACTTTTCTCCCCTTTTTGAGCAACCCATTGAATTATATGTTGCTGACATTCACAATGTTATGTTCATATTTGGACAAGAGCAAGTTAAATCTGATTCCTTCCATTAACTTTCCCTTCTTTATTCCTCCTTCCTCCGTTTCCTTCTCCTTTGACCATTCCTCTGTTCTTTTCCTTATTTTGAGTTAACTTCCACGTGTCAGAGAGAACCTTCCACCTTTCGATTTTTCAGACTGGCTTCTTTTACTTAGCATGATATCCACCAGTTTTATTTGTTTACCAGAAAATGACATAATGTCCTTCATCTTTGTAGCTGCGTAGTACTCCATCGCGTGTGTGAATGCCACAATTTCTTTACCCATTCATCCGTTGAAGGACACCTTGGTTGGTTCCATAGCTTACTTATTGTGAATTAAGGTGCTACAAACTGATGTTGCTACATCCCTGCTCCTATGAGGTCCTTTGGATATACACCAAGGAGTGGGATAGCTTGGTCAAATGGTGGATCCATTCCAAATTTTTTGAGGAATCTCCATACTGCTTTGCAGAGTGCTTGTACCGATTTTTAGTCCCACCAACAATGCATGTGCTCTTTTCGTCACATCCTCAGCAACATTCATTGTTGCATTCTTGATTATTACCACTCTAACTCCAGTAAGGTGAATAGTTTACAGTTTAAGTATGAATTTTCTAAACTCCTCCTCTGACATTTCTTCCGCCATGCTGTCATTAATATCTTGTGTTGAGGAATGTTGGGTAGTTTGGATTGTTTGGTTCCCTATTTTTGTTTTTTTTTTCATTGTGTTTGCCCATCTACCCATCTTCGTCTTTCACTTCTGTCAACTTTTCTTATTTAAGTTAGGGCTGACTCTGTGAGCTTATTTTCTGGGGGAACCTGCTTTGGGGAATTTCTGGATACTACTATTTTCATTCAACGTGTGACCTCTGCTGACAAATACCTCTTTTAGTGAATATACTCACAAAAACTTGTATTGCATCCTGATTCTTGGATGAAATTATAAGTAGAACTTAAATTAGCTACTGTTATACATTTATTGTAATATTCATTCTCAAAGTGACTGATGATATTGTGTGTTTGTGAGAATTAAGAGCTATAGAAATTTCCGCAGAATCTTGACAGGACAAAAAATTATAGAGGTATTTCATTTCTTCAATCACAATCATAAATAGCTGATCCAAATGTATAACAGCACAGTCTTTTATGAGTACTTGCAATTGATAATTTAGTTTTGTTTGCAAAGGACAGCACTTAGAAACACAAATCTGTCAATACTTAAAAATTCAATAAAAGGGAAATAGTTGTATGATTTTGCTAAGTCTTAAATGTGCCTGCTATGAAAAGTCCTCTCAATTGTATCTCTATATACTTCTAATAAAAAAATTTAAATTAAAAAAAATAAAAAAATGAAGTCCTCTATCGTTTTGTAGCAAAATAACTAGGCTAAATAAAAGAATCCAGGAAAATAAATTACACAGACACACAGAGAGTCAAGCATAGCAAAATTCTTTTTTCTTTTCTTTTTTTTTTTTAAAGAGAGAGGGGCTGTGAGAGACACACAGAGAGAACTAACTTTATTGATTTTTTCACATGGCCTTTGTTGCTCCAACACTCAGCTCTGTCCATGTTGCTGGGATTTGAACCCAGGTCCTCGTGCTTGCCGGGCAAGCACCGAAACCTCTGAGCCACCAAGCATAGCAAAATTCTAGAGAACAAAATTTCAGGAGCATCAAGACACTATAGATTGTTTCCTGGGGCCGCATGGAGGAATTGCATCTGAAACAAAGAATACTTGGAAAGAAACTGGGCTTGCTGATGTGATTGATGGACCATTATCTCATTGTTATACCGTTCATTCAAGAAGCATCTATTATATATTTACATATAAAGTGTGAAAATTTGTTCAATGTATTGATTCACATCTCTCACCTTGCACAAAAATCAATTCACAGGGAATCAAGGAAGTAGGAATTGCACCGGCTACCATACATCTGCTGGAAGAAAGCTTAGGATCAACACTCCAGCATTTGGGAGTAAGAGAGACTTTCTCAATAAGATTCCCAAAGACAAAGAGTCTCAGATCTATGAGTGGGAAGCCAATAAACTAAATTGTTTTCGCTAAGCCAAGGAATTGGTCCAAATTGTCAAGATACAACATATATATTGGGAGATATTCATGGCATGCGATTCCTCCAACAGGGAACTAATATCCAAAACTGAAAAAGAACTCAAAACACTTAATATGCATTTGTGATTGCACAACACCTCAAATTCGGAATAAAAAAATTAAAAAGTTATGTACAAAATCTCTATAAGAAAGCAAGAAATGTATGTGACGTTGGACTGGGTAAGTATTTCTTAGATAAGACCTCAAAACGTGGTCCAAGAATGACTTGAAGAAGACACACAAATGTTTTTATTTCTCTAAAACAAGATATTTTAGATATTTTGCTCTTGGAGAGATGCTGTTAAGGATATAAAGAGGACAGCCACAGCTTGGATGGAAATATTTGGAATTTCTTTATTGGAAAATGAAGTTGTAGTCCAGTTTTTTAAAAGAATGAAAACTCAATTATGGAAAAAAAATAAAACTCAATCCATACTAGAATAAATCAGTGAGAGACATATTTATTAAAGAAAATATACTGGTAGTAAATATACACAGAAAAAGTTGTAATGTGTCATTATTCATGTATGAAATTATAAGGTAAACTTTATTTGGGTACCAGAATATATTTTTTACAATGTTCATGCTCAAAGTGTCTGACATGCTAGCTGCTGGTAAGAATTTTCAGCAACGGAAATTTCCACAAAATTTTGACAGAAACAAAAATTATACAGGAATTTTATTTCATCAATTGCAATCGTAAACATCTGCCCCAAATCAAAGACAACACCGTGCATTACGAAAACTTGCATTTGAATGCTTAATTTTATTTACAGAGTTCAACACCCAGAAATACAACTCCTTCAATAAATAAAAATTAAGTGGAAAGGGACACTCCTATAAAATTTTTTGAGTCATAAATGTGCAAGGACCATGAAAACCACATAAAAAAATAAGTAGGCTGAAAGAAAGAAATCAGCAAAACAAACCACACACACGCTAAGATGCGAACTTTAGGAAATTCGAGAGAACAAAATGTTAGTAGCATCAAGAGACTAAAGATTTGTTTCCTGGGACAGCATGGGGGGATTTTGCCTGGAGCAAAGAATCCTTGGAAAGACAATGGACTTGCTGATACTGGTGAATGGGGAAAAAATCTCTGGGTCTTTGTTTTTCGTTTCTTTTTTCTTTCTTTTTTTCTTTCTTTTTTACTCATTAAAAATGGTCTTAAAATTAAGAGAAATTTATCATCAAACAATCAAGAACAAAAGTATAATGACAGAACAAGCCAAGGCTGGTGCCATTCCATGGTTTCTCCCCATCGGTTCCCCATGGTTCCATGTTTCCCCGTACTTCAATCCCAAGTTAATTGGACTTTTCATGGAAGTCAGAGGATCCCCTTGATTTAAGAAATGTCCAGGGGCTGGAGTGGTGGTGTGGCGGTGGCTGCGCTTGCGTGGAATGCTGGAGGACGCAAGTTTCAGGAGCAGCACCACATGCGCAATGAAATGTTGGAGCAATGAAAGACACATGAAAAGCTAAGTAAAATTGATTCTCTCTTTCTCTCTCTCTTTGTGTTTCTATCTCCTTTAGAAGGAAAAGGAAGCATCTATTGTTCACTTACAATTTGTGAAACTCTGTAGAATGTATTTATATCCTATGTACAGTGTGTTTACAACTCATCTTTCTGTTCAATTATGAAATTCAATTATGCAGAAATGTTTTCAAATATAGAGTTCTACTTCATATTTTTTATCTAGTACAGTCTATGGAAGCCAGGGGTGGTTTAACCAGGGAGCTGCCTCTCTAGTTGTTTTTCTACTTATTTTATTAAGCCATAACACCAGCCCTTTTTTTTATACATTCATTCCTTCATTTCTTTGTTTCTTATTTATTATTTTGAGACAGCATCCCACTAAGCTTTGGGTTGGAGTCTTGCTAAGTTGCAAAGACTGGCCTCAAACTTGCCATCCTCCTGCCTCAGTCTCCTGAGTATCACTACTTTTACACCCCGAAGCAGTATCTTTCCATCTATTTGTACTTGATCAGTTTGTGTGACCCTCACAGTTAGGTTACGTATAGATCCGATGACCAGTGTCCTGATATCGTCAGACTGATTTTCTGTGGTTCATCTGATGTAGCTTGGCTACCCATGGGTAATTCCACGGGATAATTTGAAAGAGCATGGATCTGAATTCTAAGAAAGACTTATTATCGAGAAAGAGGGAAGCATTTTTATTGCTTTATTCTTAAGAGAGAGAGTGAGGGAGAGGGAGAGAAAGAAGCAATTTTATTTATGTTTTCATGTGGCCTTTGTTTTTGCAACTGCTCACTCTGTATGTTTCGCTGGAATTTAAGCTCAGTTCCTTGCACGTGACAGGCAAGCAAGCATTCCAACCATGGAGCCATCACTGCAAGCCCTGTATGCTTATCTAACGTCTTCTTAAACTTAACAAAAACTCACACGAGATGACCTGATGACTAATATTTGAGGTGTGGATTCCGCCTTCTAAGTTGGTTATGCCGCAGGGTGTGATCTTGGTTTTAGAAGGTACGTAAGCATGCTCCCCAAATTTTAACAATTCATGTAGCAGCTGGACTTAGACATCTTACTCTTCATCTTCCATTTTAGCAATGAGGATTGAAGAGGAAATAATTATTACTGTCATTAGAATGCATGTCATGCTCTGTGCTCTTGCCTTAAATAAAGGTCAGTTATTTTGTGTAATTTAAATTTCTTGGCTATGTAACACCACGTCCTACAGAGCCCATTGCTCCAACCAGGAAACGCCGAGCTGTCAGAAGACCTCATGGTGAACAACCATCGGTGCGCTACATGTCATGCCGATCCACCAAGATCCTATCAACAGGCATGATTTAGAGTCCCTCCAATGCTCACATACTCCAAGCTTGGGCCGATCAGAAAGACAGATCTCATCAAGATGAAGGTCCTCCTGGTAGCTCTTGCAATCTGCTTCATGTGCATTTCCTCACAGTGTGAGCCGGATCAGGTACCATGGATTGGCTGCTTGGGGTGGTATCTCTCTGTCCCCTCCAGTCCTCCACCAATTTCTAGATTTTATATAAACATGAGCATTTGTAAGTTTCTCACTACAAACTGATCCATACTCATATAATAATCCTTCTGTATTTTGATTCCCTATATTTCTCCATCAGAGTGTTCCCTAAATAGAAAAAGAAAGTTAAGGCCCCGAAGTATGACCTTGCAGTTTCCATGATATTTGTTGACGTGGTGTGAGTTGCTTCAAAATCTATCTAGTCCCTGCTTCCTCTGGAAATCTGAGTCATGACTTTATCTGATATGATTCTAATTTGTGGAGACCAGAATTGGCATGGCTCCCACGGGGTCATATAATGTAGGATTTTTTCTTCTGAACTGAACGAGGAGCAATGGCTATGATATGTACTGAGGAAAGAAGGGAAAGGTGAGCCACTCACCATTCCTTTTCAGATTACAGGGAACTGGAATACCTTCTACTTTGCATCCGACAAAGAGCATATAATCTGTGAAGGAGGAGGTATGAGACTCCTTTTGTGTCACCTAATGCAAGCAATGACTTTGAAACAAACCTTCACTTTCTTTGTAAAGTAAGCAGAATTTGCCCCACCTAAAGGATCAAATTTGTTCAAATCGGTGACATGGTTTGGTGTCAAATCTATAGTAATATTACTAATTATGCTTATGAAATTGAATCTTTTGAGTTTTCTTCAGATAATGGTGTTATTGTCTTGCGAGGAACATGGATGTCAATAGGACAACCAAAGAGAATTCCCCCGTTCTGGTGTTCTCTTGCATTGTGGTTATGCAACTCCTGTGGACACAAATCATTTAAAAATACACACAGAGACACAGGATGCATAAAGAGCTTTCTTTGCAAGCTCTAACTCAGTGCAAATGGAATCGGAACCCCAGGATCTGTGTTGGTGTTTTTTCCGTTTTATGCCTATAGCAAATAGATACATCCACTTAGCTTTAGGGACAATTTTTATTGACAGAGCCCTTCACCTTTATTCATGCAGATCATGATTGTCCAACTGACATTTTGTAAGACAATATTCAATGCCTAAGTGTATAGTTTTAGAGTAAGTAAATATATATTTTGAAATTTTTTAATGAGGACTTTTGTTGTTCTACAATCGTAAATGCGTAGGTATTAACAATATGATATGCCCTGGATACTGTGATATAGGCATTGTTCTAGTATGTGAATAAAAATTTTAAATGTATACATACTGTATGTATAACAGCTTTATGCAATATATACATACATAATATATATTGCATATATACATGCATATATATATAAAATGTGTCATCTTGATGAATTTTCATCAATGTGCATTAGAATGACTCAAAGTGTGGATAAATGTACAACTGTGAGAGTCTTAGGAGTGAAAATGCAAATACAATCTTTAAATCACTGAAGACTTAATGATATTTTTAAACCAAGATCCATGAAATAATGAGAACTAGAGTTTAGGAAGGTGGATGTCTGTCATAGTCAGTTCAAGAGTTCAATATCCAATTGCACCGTGACGTCCTAATACGGTGATCTCTTCACACTTCAATACTGAAAAATAATTTTGAAAATAACATGTGAAACCTAAACGACACTGTTAAAATAATTGTGAAGTTAAAAGTGAGCTGAAGTTGAAGCTATCAATAAAGAATGTCATATCCTCATATTGATCTGTCCACAGTGTGCGAATCGCAGTGTGTTTCCTTTGGGTTCATGTGAACAGGTTTACGTCCATGCTTCTATCCGAGCAATGGAGACCTTCTTGGAAATCATTGTCACCTGAGTTAGCAAGAGTTAGCAAAGAGAGTGAGGGTTTCACATTCATGCGAATAGCATTTATAGGAGAGGGAGAGCAGTGATTGTCATGATCTAAAACAAAAAAGTGTGATTTATGCTCATATGAAAATTTTGTAGATATACTATCATATGTTAATGACATTAAGGCCTTAATAATATTAAGGCTATATATAATATGCCAATTATGGACACAAACATATTATACATATGTTTACCTCATCTTGTCATGGGATTCCACGCCTCTACAACCCACCAGTAGGTACATGGCAAGCTCTGCAGACCCCTTTATCTCTGACAAATGTGAGTGACAGCTAAGGACATCTGGAGAGGACAGACCAGTGACACTGTTGGACAATGCACAACAACCTCCTATACCAAGCTCAGTTATAAAGTCAATTAGTGCCAAAGTTGAGAAAACCTGTAACAGACCAACAAGAACAACAACATAGGGTTCTCCAACATGGAGAACTATTTAAAGCAACGTTGAATCATAAATTTCCTTCAAAATTGCTCTTCCTCTTCTCTGACAGGTATAATCACATTTTCTTTTCATTGAATAAACTATTTAAATGTTAAAAAGATGAATAATAGATACACTATTTTAGAATTATGTTCTGAATTACTGATCTCCAAAGATAAAAATGAAAGTAGTTAAAATAACAGCAAATAACATGCCTAATTTAGATTAATTTGAACTTTAGTTGAAATCAACAAGAACAATAGTAATAGACTTCTTATATGTAGATTTAAAATAACTAATTTTTAGACACGAATTCTTATCATTAAATTTCAAAAATGCCTAAATGTTTTAGTTTTTA
>PVKS010038935.1:0-17599 GCA_004027875.1 Aplodontia rufa | reverse complement strand
ATGTAGAGCATTTTCTCATATATTTATGGGCTTTCTGAACTTCGACTGGAGAGAAGTTTCTTTTAAGTTCTTTAGCCCATTTATCAATTGGATTTTTTGTGAGTTTGGATTTTAATTTCTTTAGTTCCCTATAAATTCTGGATATTAGCCCTCTGTCTGAGGTGTAGCAGGCAAAAATTTTCTCCCATTCTGTGGGTTCCCTGTTGATGCTCTCAACTAAATCTTTAGCTGTGCAGAAGCTTTTTAGTTTAATTGCATCCCATTCATTTAATTTTGATTTTACAGCATGCGCCATAGGAGTTCTATTAAGGAAGAAGCGGCCGACTCCTATAAAGTGTAGTGTTTCCCCGACTTCTTTTTCTAATAAATTTAGAGTTGTAGGCTTAATATCCAGGTCTTTGATCCATTTTGATTTAATTTTTGTGCAGGGCGAAAGATAAGGATCCAGCTTCAGTTGTCTACAAATGGCTGTCCAGTTTGTCCAACACCATTTGTTGAACAGGCTATCTTTCTTCCACACTATACCTTTGCCCCCTTTATCAAAGATCAAATAGTTAAAGATATAGGGGTTTGTCTCAGGATGTTCTATTCAGTTCCACTGGTCTTCGGTTCTGTTTTGATACCAATACCATGCTGTTTTTGCTACTATAGCTCTGTAATATAATTTCAGGTCAGGGATTGAGACATACAGGATTTTAAATCCCTACCAAAACACCAGACAGAGGCATGTGGATGGCAAACTTAAGAAAAGTGGAGTGTGACACGTTGATAAGATTGAATGGATATAAAATCCTTCACATAGTGAACAAGGACCTTGGAAATCGCCATTTTTTTTACTTTTGTATTTTCTTCCCAGAAAAAAAAAAAAAAAAACATTACCTTATCTAATCTAAGAGGAAAAGGAACTTCATCCTAATAACCCTACAATCACACTGGACTGACAATAACTAAGGACAGTTCAGTGTGTCTATTCTAGAATCTAGAAAGGCCTTGTATATTCTGACCAATGAAAAAATAAGAAGACATAAAAAAAGACAACCTGGACTGACAGAGTGCCCACAATCCTGGCGGGAAGTGGAGTAAAACAGACTCCACAAAGCTCACGCTCAAATGATGGCTTCTGTTGTAAAATGTATTTTATTAGACTGGGGAACTAAATACTGATAAAAGGGCCTATTGGTCACTAAATAACTATGCGTCCTGGCATCCTGGCTCCTCCTGCACATCCTCCTCCTAAGAATGTGGGAGCCCTTATCATCTCTACTGCTCTTACACACAGACTACACAGGTAGTAAGAGCATCAATGCCTTTAGGGTCAGAAGAACTGGATTTTAGTTCTAACTCTTCAAACTATTGGCCAGTGGACCTGAGCCAAATTATTGACTTCTCTGAACAACAGTTTACTCCACTGGAATAAAAATACCACTAGTAGGCAATTTCATATGACTATATGTATATAGTATGAGCAGAATAAACTACAACCTTAGCAGTGTATTACAATAGGCCCTATGCCATCCAAACCTGTTCCCCATATTTCCGATAGATTTTGGTATTGTGTAAATAAAGAATCATTGCATGCATAATTAGTTGTAAATTTTGAATTCCAAGAAACATAAGTCATTAACTAATAAATCATGGGATGTAACTAACTGGTATCCCATTTCCCCCCATGTGTATAGTGTAACTCTTCTCTGGCAGAGTGTCCAGGTAAATAGGCCAAGTGGACACACCTCAAAGGAAAAAAAATTGTGCCAGGGAGCAGAAAGAAAATAATATCATCAATTTGAGAAAGAATGTCAAAAAATCTAGCTGTGATATAAATCTGTCTCTAAAATGGTTCTTCTTCTCTGGTAACACTTACAGATTAATTGTACAATTGAGAATTAGCAATGCCAGCAATCCTGTTGGTATCTCCTGGCCACTGGGGGAGCTGGTAAGCACTGCGCCATAGAAAAATGTCGTAGTTCAAAAACCAGCTGGTACTTATTGAAGGACAATTATTTTTTATTTAATGGAACCATAGAAACTCTTGCTATCAAATTATTACTCTGGTATATAAAAAGACAAGCCATCTCTTCTTGGAAAGAAAAAGGAAATAAAACACAAATTCGACAATTAAAAGTCTGGTATTTTAGCTAGAACTGTCTTTAAACCTCCATTTGTTTATTGGTGGATTAAAATAGCTAAAGAGAACACTCCAGGAGATATCTTCAGATAGTACACTCATTCAATTGCTTTTTAATTTGATATCCTGGGATTATTTATTCTCATTTTTGTCAAATACAGGCCAGACATCGGAATACCTGTGCCCTATCTATTGTAGGAGTTCAAGACCAAATATTCCATATGTGCTTGACAATTTGTTTCTCTAGACTGCTTCCTTTCTTTACACACACAAATAATTTGAGAAAGCAATAAAAATAAAAGAAGGGAAATTATACTGCCTGCTTTCTCAGTAGGGACTGAAATAATCATGAAGTATATATATATGAACTCTAAAGAGGAGTACCTTTGAAAGATTATTTTGGGTTCCCTAAGATCTGGGTAGCTTGTTAAATAGTTTCAGTTTTCTTGAAACTTCCTGTCTTTTTTAGTGTAGTCTTGTGATATAGAACTATTTCTTTGTTTTTCTGGAGCAGTTTTGTTCATGTTTACTCTGGAGACATACATCCAAGTTACCCAATATTTCTTTCCCACTAGCTGAGCAGTCTGTTTACTACAATTCCCAATGCACTACTTTCTTTTCTCATGAATTGTACCTTTTGTTTTCTGATTTATTCTTGAAGAAACAGCTGTTCATTCCATTGAACTTCCTGCTACAAAAGAAATGCTCATGAAATACTTATTTTCTTCAGCAGGCATTTTAATATATTGACAGATTGCTGCTTTAACCTTCTCACTTCTGCTAGCCTTCCTCACACACATTTGCATTCCTAATGCATAAAATCAAAATAACTAAAAGAACACTTAAAAGTTCACTCAGAAATGTTTTACCCTCCCCTTTCTCAAAAGTTAACAGCAAGGGGCTGAAGTGGTAACTCAGCAGTTACGGCGCTTGCCGGGCATACACAAGGACGCAGGTTCAAATCCCAGCACCAAGTACACAACAAAGTGTCTGAGCAACGAAAGCCACATGAAAAACTAAATAAAATTGATTCTCTCTTTATCTCTCTCTCTCTCTCTCTCTCTCTCACTGCCCCTCTTGCTCTTAAAAAACTTAAATAGGGAGTCATCATTGAGAGGAGGGAAAAGATTTTTCACTTTTACCTGACATAGATTTTAAAAAACACTCTTTTTATTGAACATCTTCCTACTGTTCATAGGTACAAAGTGGCTTTGAGGTCTCAGACTGGTAGTCTAAGTAAAATAGAAAATAGGAGGTGAAGGCAGGACAGTGTAGGTTGAGTTCTGATGTAGGCCTTTGAAAAAACTAATAATAATAATAACAGTGACAACATTCAGCATCTATTGATAATTTATATGCTATATGTTCAGAACTTTCATATACTTTGTATATCCTAATTCCTATGGTGCTCATAATAGTCCTGTATTCAAGCACCCATGGTGGGTTAAGGAGAACAGAAGCATAAAGATTAGGTAAAAATGCCCAAAGTTATACTCCTATAAACCATACTGTCTCTTAGAAGTTTGTGGATTTCTCATAGTGGTAGTTAAGAGTCAAGGTGACCTTGGGTCCAGTGGAGGAGAGAGCATCACTAGCGATATGTACTAGACTCTGAGGAGAAGTGCAAGGGAAGCATAATAATGTGTGGTCCTTTGTCTAAGTTTTATATCCTGAAGGTAAGCTTAGACAGTTATGTAAAACAAAAAACTAGAATTCAACCAAGTACCTATTTATTTTATTTAATTTAATAGATATTTGCTGAGATTGCTCCATTTCACAAACTAACTAAAGATACCTAAACCAAGGTCTGTGTTCAAGAAGAAAAAAGAAGAAGGAGGAGGCATAGGATATATTTGAAGGACATCAAGGTTAATGGGGAAACAGCTTGTCAATTACCAATTAAAATTTCAAGCAGTCAAAGCACTCAGACACTTTTGGTACCTAAAACGAAGATGTGACTCACATTTCCTATAAGACCAAAGAATGCTTGCCAAGAAAGGTAACACAGAAGCTAAATCTGAAAGGATAATTCTGTAATATTTTCATGAATGAACCATTTTTCTTTTGAAAATACAAGTCTTCATTCCTAAGTGAAACTATTGATTGCCTTTGGCATTTTCTTGGTACATCATAGATATGCAAACCTGACAGTATAGCCCATTTGTGGACATAATTAAACTTCATAGATTGCAGATCAGTCTTACTTGGAATTGGCATTTGGAAAATCAATTTCGTGAAAGGCCAGTTGTCAGGGCAATGGATACATGTATCCTCACATCAGTACCTTCATGTAGGCCAATACAAAAGCTTTGTCAATGACATCGACATCATAAATAGATTCTCAAGTTTCAACCATTGTAATGACTTACTTTTGCACATTTCAAGAATCTACAGATTTGGAAATATACCATGGGTTATTTTCATGATTTTTTAAATAAGGTCCAGGCCAACATTTTGCCATACACGTCACCAGGGCTTTACTTCAGATGCATTCAATCTTTCTATGCTATATTATTAAGCACCCACTTGGGGCCAGGCACTCTTTTGGGAATGGAGGATACAGAAGTTAATAAGGGAAGCAGGATTCTGATTTCAGGAAGCCTATATTCTGGTAGAGGAAAAATGATAACAACTGTGTAAGAAATGAATAAATAAGCTAATTTTAGATAATGTTCAATGCTCTGAATAAAGTAAATACAATAGGGAAGTAGTTAGAGAATGAATTGGGGTCTCAAGTAGAAACCTGTTTCAGCTAAATTAACCCCAAAAGCCCTTTCTGAAAGTATGACTATTTTTAAATCTAAAATTGGAATGATGGAAAGATACCAGCCACTAAAGAGCTAGTAAAAAGAAATCTAGGGAGTAGGAAATGCAAGTATAAACACTGAGACAGAGGCAATGTTAGCATGCTTGAGAAACAGAAGGAAAATCACAGTAGCTGATGAATAATGAAAAGGGATGAGAGTGGTCAGAGAGGAGGTCCCAGGAGAAAGCTGTGGACAGAACACACAGGGCATTAGAAAATAAAACTTTGGATTTTGTTCCAATTGCCATGGAAGCCAGTGGAGTAGTATGTACAAGGTAATGATATGATTCTATTTAAACTTTGAAAACCTGCTTTAACTACTGTGAAGAGAATTAGCTATAGTTAGAAAAAAATGAAAACAGGAAAATCAGTTAGGAGCAAGTGCACAATTGTTTGCACCAGAGATGATGGTAGCTCCAATTACAACTGTAAGTGACAGTAAATGCATCTGTGACATATTTTGGGAGCAGAGACAGCAACACACTTATAAATGGGGTTTTGGCTTGGGGGAAGGTGAGATGAAGTTCAGACTCAGGAAGAAACTGGAAAAGAACTGGAAAGTGGAAAAATCAAGAGTTATCTGGCACCATGCTACATTTGTGATATTTATTACATGTTTGCATGATGATGCCGAATAGACTTTTATAAATATGATCCAGAATTCAATGGAAAGATATAAAAATGGTGGTGTTTATATTAGTGAATTAGTATCATATAGATTTATACAAATCCATAGAATTTTATGACATCATAAAAAGAAATGGCCTGCAGAAAGGAAAGGGGCTACACATAAGCCACTGTGTCTGCCAACATTTCAGGATGTGGCAAAAGCAGGAAAAGCAAGGAAAATTGAGAGAGACTATCACGAGGAAAGAGAATTTACTCCTGAATGTAGTGAATAAGAGGGCCCTGGTGACCTTGATAAGAACATTTCAGATACTTGGTAAAAATGAGGACCAATTAGTAGAATATTTTAGCTAGTTTTTGCTATAAAACAAAACATTAGAAAACTCAGTAGCTTAAAGTAACAACGATAATGTCTCACACATCAATGTGTCAACTGAGTTTCTCTGCTAATCTAGGGTAGGCTAAGTAGGCTTAGTTGAAGTACATACAATCAACCAATAGGTAACCTAAGGTCAGCTGCTCTATAATAAACAGCAGCAATGACATCAGCCTCCACAAAAGATGGCCCTGCATCATTTTCAGAATGATAGCAAGGTCCCAAGAAAGATGACAAGAGGGCACACAACCTCCTGAAACCTTGGCTGAATACTGCACATCATCACTTGCCCACATCCTGCTGGCAAGAGCAAGTCCAAGTTCATTCCAGAATCAGAGTGGGTGGAAACTAAAAGCTCACAGATCAAAGGGCATGGATGCAGGGAGGTTAATTAGAATCTGCACTGCAATTAATTTGTCATTAGTAGGTAAGAAAGTTGAGAAGGGAATAAGAACAGAGTGCCCAGATATAACCACAACCATTTTGATGAATTTTGCTATGAAAATGACAGATAATATGGGTGCAAAATCCAGAGATGCTATGGAGTCAAGGATTCTAATTCATTTGCCTACAATGGTTTTTGTTTTTTAAATGAGATATGAGAGAATATGTGCATATGCTAACTAAAAGGATTGGGGCGAGTTTAGGAGAGAGAAGTATACCCATGGGAACAATGTTGATGCGTATATTGTCTAAAATTAAAGAGTTGGCCTTACGCAGGAGTAGATGCATGTCTACAAATGCAAGAAGACAGAGAGAAGAGCATATACTCTTCTTGTCTCCTTCAAGCTGAATTGGATGCTCATTTCAAAATTCTTAGGGATTACAAAAATTATACAGCCCAGGATAATCTTTTTTTTAAATGCATCTGCTCACAAATCAAAATTACAGATAAAGCTGTTCATATGAGGGGAGTTCTTCTGCAGTGAAATGAAGCTATGAGAGGCAGAGGCAAAGGCAAAACTGAGTTCGGAAGAGGAACCACCTGCAGTGTCTTGATTCCAGAAATCAGAGTACTCCAAAAGGATTTAAAAATCTGTGAAAAACTATCTAGTGAGGAAGTGTCTTTAGAGAAGGTGCTCTCCAATATAAAACACTGATTTGAATCCATTATGCAAACTTCATCATTATCATACTCCTAGAATATTACATTTTAATTGAGCAATAAAGCAACATCCTTTATTTCCTTAATTACTTGAAGAATTGAAGAAGTCATTTAATTGAATATTTCTTAGATTTACAAATCACTATGTGCATGAAAAATTCAACTCACTGTAGAGAACTGTTGAACTAATTGCTCATGACTTGGGTCAAATGTCTTTGAGTGCCTAATATCATTTAGGCAAAGTAGTGCAAATATAGGTAGTTGGGAGACAAAACTTCACAGCATTTTTTCCCAAAAAACTTTAAATGCTTGGGTTTATTATGCACTTTTTACAAAAATTTAGATATTAAATTGCAGGCTGAAAGAAGGAGAGCTATGTGTGACTGACAATGAACTTGACATGTGTAGTGACTGTTTCAGAATCAGAAATGCTCTTTCATTTAAACCAGGTTACAATTTCACTGAAAATCCAGGGTAAGTTTCTAAAAGGTGAATTTTAATGTTAATTATTAGGTCTTTATTTTTAGATGAGAGTAAGCCAATGCAAAATTATTTCTAGGTCAAGAACAAAAGCTTCATAATTTCAAAAGTCACCCTGTGAAATTCTCCCTATATGTGATTTTAGCCAAGATAGATTGCCTCATGATGCCCATGAGGATCCAAACATGACATGATTATGAGTAAATAAATATGAGGTGGGTGTGTTTAATTTCCCATTAAAGAAAACATTCCAAAATCAAAACTGTCAGAATTTTTCATCTGGCTCTAGGAATGCCTAATTATACAGAAATCATCAAATGGAGAAAGAGATGACCAGAAAGTTGAAGATATATTAAGGCAGAGTCACCCCAATAGACCAATCAGTAACCAAGGACACAGAGCATAAGAAAAGAGAGCCAGCTGAACAGACAGAGGCAGGTAAGAAATAAGGTGAGCTTAGTTCACGTTAGCAAACATTTATCAAGCATCTATCATGAATCAGACATGGTTCGAAGATAGATATGGGAAAGGGGTACAAGGCAAATCAGACCTGTAAGTGTACAATATTAATGCAATGCAATCACAAGGCCATACACCAGATTCCATGGGTACCAAGGGAGGAACATTTAATCAAGTCTAAGATACCCAAAGCGCTATGCTGAAAGACATATTGACTAAGCTGCATCTTAAATAGTGGATAGAAACTAGTGAGGTAAAACAGAAGAACCTTTCAAGGCAAGGCAACGCAAGGTCCAAGGGCATGAAATAGTCAAAGGGCCATATGAAAAAGTACAAGCAGCAAGTCTGGAATGGTCAGCAGACCAGGTCATGGAGAATCTCATTCGCTCAGGCAGAACTTTATCCAACAAGTAAATGAAAATTCCTTTCAGATTTTTCATTACATAACTTGAAAAGACCAAGACTAAAGACCAAGAAATCAGTGAGGGATAATGAATGAGTGTATGGTAATGAATGACCACACAGGAAAAAAAAAATTGTTAGGTTGTTGGATTTAGTAGACATATGGAAATGCAAACAATTCTACGGAACCAAGGGTGGAGCAGGGAGGTGGTCAGCCCAAGAGATGTAACTGAAACATGCCACGAACAAGAGGCCTAACAGGGAATGTTGCTTGCAGCCGTAGCATCAGCCCTGAAGATACTGAAATCGTTCCCATTCAAGCAGAAGTTTACAGGCCTAGAGGCCTGTAAACAAGTGTGAAGCAGAGAGGCGGGTGATCTGTACCATTAGAAACATGTAGGGCATTTTACTTATGAAAATAACGGAGCATATAATACGAAACACATCTTAAAGCATCTGAAAGATAAAATGACATAAACTTAACCAGGATTGCTTGAATTATTAATTGCTATAGCCACATTCATAGCTAGAGACTGTAGAGGAAAATATGTAATCCTCCAGACTGAAGTTACTTGTTCTCTGACTGAATAATATAAAGGCAAAACCACTAAACTCCACAGTCAGCTTTGCTATCATCAAAATCAGACTAAACACATTTGACAACCTTAGTTCTAATCTCTCCTGGCAAGCGAAACCTAAAATTTCATTTCAATTCTTCTTTTAAGCTTTTTCACTAACCCTTGGTTACTTTGAGGCAGCTAATTAATTAAAGCCATTTAAGAAATTGTTCACTGAGAAAAGGAGCTTTTAGGGTCAGGATTATGATGGTTTGAGTGATGTTGATAATACTAATAATTAAAATACATTGAATAAGCCATTTGCTGCTCCTGTTTGAATATGGTAAATCTCTATAAAATGCGGCTGAAAATATTTGAGCCAATATGTCATGTGATCCCATTAATGAAAAAATCTTTCTCAGCTGTAAAAAAAAGTCCATGCTTTGCTTGGAAGAAAGAATTGAAATAACAGAGTTTATTACATAATCTGAAATTTATCCTGCTCTGGATGGCTTTCAAAGATACAGCTCAGACATATTTTTCAGCAGTCGTGGGTAGCAGGATGAGCCAAATCTTTTCTTTTTTAATTGTGAAATTTCTACAGCTATGTCATCATGTTACCTGTCCAAGTTCTGTAGTTATTATAAAGCCAAAATCCAAGTAATTAAGAAGATAACTACCTGCATTGCCACTGTGAGAGCAACCCTCTTCTGGGAAGAAACGACTTACAAGGCTAAAATCTAATCCTTTTAATGGGCTTTCAACTTGCCTGGGAGGAGGAGATCTATTCCAGACATAAACAGGAGCTTTCAGAGATGGCCTTTTTATGTTGCTCTTAAATGTCTAATAGGTGCTTCGCATCCGCTGTGAACTTGTGAACCCAGAAGGCATTGGGGGGGTTTATAAGTTCAGTACAGTACGGCACACACTCACCCCTCATACATCTAATGCAGGCAACGCCATTGTACTACTATTTCTCTAAAACTCACATCTGAAGAGTCTTCAGGTACTAAGAGAAGGGTTGATTTTTTTTCCAAATTTACAACTAATAACTACAAAATGGACTATAGTGACTCTTCAAAATCAATAGCTCTCCACCTGAACACAAAAACATTTAGGAACAGAATGGCAGGCTGTTTTGGTAATGTTGGAATTTTTCATTAAATATGCATTTTATGGTCTTCATTTAAGAATCCTATATAGTAAACTTTCTCCTCAATATCATACATTCTTCATAATGTTGATATTTGCTTATTAAAGCATTACAATCTTTTTTATTTTTAACAAGATTTTGTTTTTCATAGCAGTTTCACATATTGAAGGGGTTTGTTACACTTCCATATGCATACATCTTGAATGTGCTGTTTGGAATCTTTTGTCAGCCCTTGGGGACTAGTAATTTCACAACTTGCCAACCACGTATTTAAATTCTCATACTTAAATAAAGGCAAATCTCTATTTATGTAGCAGATATGGCTGAAAAAAATCTATAAAGCCAGAATTTTTAAATAAATGTCAATATAGTAAAGAAATGGGAAATTTGCTAGTCAAATTCTAAATCTTTTTATATGGTAAATGCTTTAGTGACTTGACTAAAGTTCCTTTGATATCTGTTTGGTTAATTTAGATTTTGTATATGAGATTTTCTTAAATTGAGGCAAACTATCATACCTTCCACTGGAGAAGAAACAATTCTAATTTTTTGAGTTGGAATGTTGGTGAGATTGCTCACTCTTTTATTTATTTATTTACTTTTTGAGAGAGAGAAAGAAAATCAATTTTATTTATTTAGTTATCTGGTTTTTGTTTCTGACACTTAATTGTGTATGTTGTGTGTGGTGCTCAATCTTTTTAACCCTGGATAGACTACTTTTAAAAAAGCCCTCCCTTTGTGTACCTCCTACATCCAAGTATCAGAAATAGTTCTTTAGCTGTAAACAGCAAGGTCATTTAAGTTTGCTCACAAAATATTGGGGATGTGTGGCATCTGAACTACACAGCCAGGAAAAACAGACGAGTTACAGTGACAATGAACTTACATGGTTAGAAGGCCCCAGAAAAGGTCCCACTGTCACTACCATAGCCCCTGAGTTTTCACTGCCCACTCAGAGCACCCCACCATGTCTCCTTCTTATGACTTGTGAAAATTGTCTTTCTACCTCACCCACACGTAGGACTTAATTCTCCATGATGTGACCTCTCCATGTTTTTTTCCTTCTTAATTAAGTTCCACATGGTTTCCTCCAGCCTGCTCCATAGCTTTAATGGGAAGTAGGGAAAGATTTCTTCTATCTTAAAATTATATAAAACAAATGCTCCCTACCATCTCTGCCTCACATCAACATACTGTTCTCTTATTCCTTAATGCAGCAAGAACCATACAATGAATGTCCATTTCTAACACAATGCACCTGCTTTTTAAAGAAATAAAAATGTGCTTGCTATTTCTCTGAAAGAAAGACAACACAGAAAACCATTGGTTACTAAAAGAAAAAAAAAGTGAAGTCCAGGACCAATTAGCTCAATTCTAATTGTCCACAACAGATGAATAAAATGAAGAAATCCATCGCTATTAGTGGCAAGGAAATTAAACAGGTAAGATAGCAAGGGAACCATAGAGAGAAATGGAGGTAAATTAGTTGACACAAAAGTTCTGAACATTTAGCAATCAGTCCCCATGAATAATGATTGTTCTCTGCTACTGGAAAATTGAGCATTCAACAGTGATGTTAGTTAAATGGGCCTTGGGGGATGCCACCCTGGTCTGCCACCATCACCATTTTATTGAATAGCTCATTGAGCAAGCACTGAGATGGTTGGGAAACACTTGGGGATAAGGCAGTTGTCATGCATATCTAATTATCAAGAGCCTCCTCTATAAAGGATGGTTTCTGCTGAATACTCAAATATTCTCATATTATGTATTCAAAAAATATTGCCTACATATTTCTCTCTCCCAAATCTTTTTTCACAATCCTTCTTGTCTGTTCACTAAAGGCCTATGTATTATCCACCCAAACCACTACTGCTTTCCTGTGAATCAGGGCCTGGAGAAGTGGCTCAGCAGTTGGAGTATTTGCCTGGCATGTGCAAGGACCCTGGTTCAAACCCCAGCACCACATACACAACTAAGTGTTGAGGAAATAAAGGCCAGATGGAAAACTAAATAAAATTGATTCTCTTCCTCTCTCTCTCTCTCTCTCTGTTTGAAAATAAATGAATTCGCCTGTCCAATTAAACAAAGTGAACACGAGGTACATTACCAAGTCTGCTGTACACTGGGATTACCCTTCCCCCAAGTCCTCAGGTCTCCAAAGCGGGGCTCAGCTGCAGCTTGGTCTAACATAATACAGCAGCTACTTTTAGCTTTTGTCTTCTTCAATCATGGTCTCAGAGGAAAAAAGGCCACAGGAATAGGATGATGGAGGAAAATGCCTGCTGAGCATGTGAGTCACCTGTTATTGGGTGAAGCATATTCACCAATATCATGCTGAAGCATATTACTAGTTTGCCAGGGAAAGTGCCAGCTTAGTACAGTTGTTTCAGTATGATTTTTAGTTTTGCTCTTTTTACTTTCAAAAGGATCCTGGTTTGGATGTTAACTAATTTATTCACCCCAAATGTATACCCCTTCCACTCAATAATAACGTGTTACAAGGCATGCCTAACTCCTCCTCAGTGTGGATTGATTCACCAGGTTATCTGAAGTCATACTTGCTCAAGCATGGCCAATGATCAACAGTTAAAACTCAGAGTCATGACTTTGCTCCAAAACTCTTGGAATCTCTGCCGAGATTCTTCAAACAGTGATTTCTACAAGCAACCCAATGTGCTAAATGTACTTGAATATCACTGTATCCACTAAGTCTTTAGAACCAAGTGGTGACATAAATTACACGGTAGCCCTCTTCACTGGTGTCTTTTGAGTGATCCAGTGAATTATTCAGAACTTCACTGACAAATATGTTATGCATTTCTCTAATATCTAAAACGGACCACCAAACATGCACCTCTTTTATAGTAACATGGTATATAAAATGCACAATTTTCTTTCACTTTGAAGGAAATATTTAGCAAGTGTCTAAACAGTAGACTCATTAAAAAGGTGAATGGAGGACTGGAGCGCTGGCTCGGCGGTTACAGTGCTTGCCTGGCATGAGCAAGTACGCAGGTTCGAACCCCAGCACCTACAACAAAGTGTAGGAGGAACGAAGTCACATGAAAAACTAAATGAAAATTGTTTCTCTCTTGCTCTCTCTCTCTCTCTCTCTCACTGTCCCTCTTTCTTTAAAAAAAAAAAAAAGTTAATGGAGCTGGAGGCCTCCATATTTTCATGCAGTTTTACCTCCTCCCTCCGGCAATGCACCTTAAGGCTCTAGAACACTTGCTACTTCCTGATTACTTAGCCCTTTCTCCAGCATACTTTCATCAGTGATGCCATTAGTAATGTCCTGTGAGATAGTGAGAAAACCAAGGTACCTGATACCTCACTTTTTCATGAACCTACAGAAAACATAGCTCTGAGAGGGCTGGCGAGACAACATGGCTCAGTGTTTATTTGTTCCAGTAAAGAGGTAACATTTGGAGCAGCAATTGAAAATTAGTCTCTATGAATAAGCTGATGATATCATGTCACATTTTTCAAGACCAATATAATGTCTGAATGGCCAAGCAACTAAGTTAAATGAGGCTTCTATTGATTAGTATTGGCTTATAGTCAGTGTCCAAGGCACTGGACACAGTTATGCTATTAAATGAGGGAAGGTCAGGAGCAAGGTTTACGTGAAGTCTGCTCATATTATCACAAGACCTTCACTAGATTATATTATGTTTCCCTTTTTTTCTGTTTTTGTTGTTATTTATTTTGTTTGTTTGCTTGTTTTTTTGTTTTTTGTTTTTAATTTCCAGTGTTCCTGCTGCTCCTAACCGATTCACTTCCTTTTGTGGAGAATTCCCATGAACTCGCCATCATGGTAGCCCAAGACAAACCTCTTTTTCCAGACCTAGAATCTTTGTTTCTTTGGTTGATAATTGGTTTCAGTTTTCCAGTTAAGATTAAATTTAAGTAGATTTCTTATCCATTTCAATCCCCAGATCCCATAATTAATTTACCACCCCAAATATGTTTACAGATTATTTCATTCTCTTTATGACTATAAGACATGAGAAAAATAAAACTGTTTTTCCTACTCTCTCACTCAATAACTTCTGATACCAGATGTGGGGGATGTTTTTCCCCTTACACCAAGCAGTTATTCAGAAGGCACCAACAGAATGTCTGACAATTCAATTTTGACCTCAACTAAAGTTAGCACAGAATCCAAAGGAAAAGGATTTCAATCCAACAGACTGCCCCCATTTCAGATGCCAATCTAAGCATTAGGTTTCCACATTACCCATAAATTATATCTTACACAACAACAAAGCAAAATTTCCTATGTCCCCCCTTCTAATGTTGGATTTGCTAGAATTCCTCACTGCACCCAAAATGACAGTTTAGTTATGATTGCCTGCCTACATTTAAAGTTACAAATGAATTGCCAAATGAAAAGAGATAAAGTCAAGGTTCAAATAGGCTCCCAGAATGGGAGCTTCTGCCCCTATGGCATCAGAATCTGACATCCTCCTAACAAATAGAGCTAGAAATTCTCTGAACCCCATAATTCAGGAGTTTTTATGGAGACTTCATCATGTAGGCATAATCAATTATTAATTCAATCGCCAGTCCCTCCCCCTTCTCTGAGGATGAGGAGAAGTTCTGAAACTTTCAAGCTTCTGATTGTAACTTATTCTTTTTGGTGACCAGATTTATTAAGGAACCAATAAGAGTCATCTTGATAAAACAAAAGATGGCCCTATAATCCAGGATGATGATCCTGGGGAATTCAGTCCAAGAAATTCAGAACTCTAGGTTATAAACCAAAGTCAAAGACCAAATATTAGACCAAAAATTGTCTTAGCACATCAATTGCTCAGGAAATTACAAGGGCTTTGGGAATTTTGTGTCAGAAACTGGGTGAAAAGACAACAATGTACATTTTACAGCATCATGATGACTTCCCTCTGCCACCCACAATGGAAGCCATGAGCACTTATGCCATCATCCTCCTTGAAATCATAGAATCCATTCAAATGGCATGTCATTAACACTGCCCTTTATCTCAGGACAACAGAGAACTACCTTTCAAATAGTCTGGTTTTCCATCTCTGATAATTATTTCCAAGTTAAATAATATATTTTTCAATATATTTTTCCATATTTTAAAGGATATGTCCTCTAGGCTTTTGTAAGACACAAAGTTAGAGTGGATATGATGATATACATAAAGTCACTCCAACATGTCTATTTCCTACACTTTATCAAAGTATTTGTGCAAGCTCACTTCATTTAGCATAGGTCACCAGAGTTCCAAGTTTCCTTCAACTAACTAAACTAGTAGTTAGAATTATTTGCAAATGCTCAGAACAGTCAACTAAATCTCAAGAATATGGTCAGCATTCCAATGCCATAAATTCAATGTTTTCTAAATGGTTTTCTTCTCCCATCTTACCTAGCATCTCCAGAATCTATTTTCAGACATATTCATTGGGGTTTTTTACTGTAAATTAGAAAACATTCTAATTCTTTTTGTATAGACACTTTCTTCCAGGTTTGCCATTAAAATCAATCCACTGGAGTACCCTATATACAAGTGTAGTCATGAACTACGGACAATGAAAATCAAGGCAGAAGGACTCAAGGAGAACACGGAATGATTGACAAAGTCATTGCTTTGGGTAAAGTAATTACACTGTCTTCCAGGAAAGGAGGGCAAAACCATCATACAAGGGAAGAAGGAGTACATCCTTCATCAAAGGAAGATCAGTGAGATTAGGGGTAAAAGGTACTCTGAGCCACCCAAAGCTCTCATACAGTTCCATTCTGACTATTTCCTATTTAGTCCCATAATTTTGATAAACGAAAGACCTGACAAAACTATGAATTCAATTTTGTAATTCACAAATCAAAATTATTTTGATTTTATTTCAAATGGTTTCTGCCTAAGAGTAATGAAGGTCTATAAGTACATTCATAAAAAGTAGCTTAATGTCTGTCTATAACTCAACTGAGAATTTAGGTCTTTGAGCATTATTATTCTTCCATTCAATGTTGAAGCATAGCTGATATCCCCTCCACAGGCAGTATTCCACATGCCCTTCATACTGTTGAATATTAGAGATTGCTATGGTTTGGATGAGCATCTTCCAAAGGCCCTTGTGTTAAAGGCTCAGTGCTCATGTTGGCACTTTTAGGAAATGGTAGAAACTTTAATTGGTGAAGCCTCATGAGAATCTTCAGGACTTTGGAGACATGCCTTTAAAGGAGACAGTGAAGCCCATCCCACTCCTCTTCCACTTTTTCATGTCCCAGTCATGACATGAGCAATTTACTCTGCCTCATGCTCTCTGCCATGATGTGTAGACTCACCACAAGCCCAAAGCAACAGGGCCAATTGGCTATGGACTGAAACCTCTAAAACTTTGAGCCAAAATAAACCTTTCCCATTTATAAGTTGATTGTCTCAGGCATTTTGTCATAGTAATGGAAAGCTGATTTGTAGTCCTTCAAAGCCGTTCATTCACTGGTTATATCATCAGACAACCATAGGTTATAATCAATTGTTTCACCATTGCCAGAAATCTGGACTCCAAACTTAAGTAACTCTTTCTACCTTTCAATCTTTTTTTTCTTTCAATCTTTCTTTTTCAGTTGTTTGTTGCCACTCTTACTATTGAATTCTGCAACACTTTAAATTCTTCTCTTTTTATTTCCAATCTTTATTTTTATTATTTTCATTAGTGTATTATGATTATAAATCTCAGTGGGATTCATTGTGACATATTCAAACATGCACATAAAATTGAATCACTCTCTTTTCCCAGTGCCTTACATTTGACTCCTCTCCTTCCTTCTCCATGGCCCCTTGCTCTACTCTTCTTGTCCTCTTTCTTATTTTAATTAGTGGACTATAATTATACATAAAAGGAGGATTTCACTGTGTTATATTCATACATGGGCAAAGCATAACATAGTAAATTTCCTCCCCTTGAATGGAGGCATTCCTCCTTCTCTCTTGATCTCCTTCCTTTACTCTATTGGTCTCCCTTCTTTTTTTTTTTTTTAAGAGAGAGAGAGAAAATCAGTTTTATTATTTTTTCATGTGACTTTCATTGCTCAGACACTTCACTGTGTATGTGATGCTCGGGTTCTAACCCGCAACCTCACACATGCCAGGCAAGCACTGTAACGGCTGAGCTACTGCCCCAGCCCCTCCCTTCTATTTTTAACAGATCCTTTGCTATCATTTTTTTCCTCTCGAACTTGTACATATTAGAGAGAACATTCAACCCTTGACTTTTATGAGTCTTGCTTATTTCATTTAGCATGATGTTCACTATATCCATCCATTTACCAGCAAAGGAAGTGATTTCAGTTGCTTTATGGCTGAGTAAAATTCCATTTGTATATATACCACTTGTTCTTTATCTGTTCACCTACTGACAGATACTCAGGCTGGTTCCATAACTTGATATTGTTCCATAATTTATCTATGCTTCTATAAACATTGTGTGTACATATCACTGTTGTATGCTGATTTTAATTATAAATGGCCCCAACAAA
>PVKS010038934.1:0-17595 GCA_004027875.1 Aplodontia rufa | reverse complement strand
AAAGATCCACACCATCCCTCTTCCTTTTCCACATTACCCTGGAGTTTCTAACTGATGAAATATATGAAAAAGAAACAAATGTGCATTTTGGAAAGAAAGCAACAAAGCTGCTATCTACAAATAATATTCTTCAGAGAAAATACAAAAAAATGAAGATAATTTATTAGGATTAAGATGAAAACAATTAGGAAAGTGACCGAATGATATAAGACTGAATACAAAAATCAACTGCATTTCTAAACATGGGCAATAAATTTAAAAAGTTCAAGTTAAATTTAAAGTACTCACAAATAAGCTTAGCAAAATAAATGAAATGCCTGTATGGAGAAAATTAGAATACTTTATTGAAATACATTTAAGAAAAAAATAAATGCAGAGAGATCCCCACGTACAGGGTTAGGAAGACTCAATATGGCTAAGATGTCAATTTTCTCTGAATTAAATGAGAGTTTCAGGGCAAATCCAATCAAACTCCCAAAAGGGGTTTTGAGGTACCTGACTAGCTTATGATAATATTTGAATAGAAGATGAAGGGGTTAAGAGCCTGGATACTCCTGATGAATAAGAATAAGGTTAAGAGAATTGCCCTACCAGCTACCAGACCTACTATTAAGTTAAGCTAATGAAGAGACTGGTATTACTGCAAGTTTAAAAATAGATTAGTGAAATAGTGAGCTCAGAAATAGACTTCTTCATTTACAGAAATAAGATATGTAATTGAGATAGTCTTATACATTTTACTGCAATAATAATTTACAGAGTAAAAAAACTCATACACAAAAATTATTTCCGGATAAACTAAGTATACTAAGAATGGTTGAACTTTACCAAGAAGAGAAAAATTTAAAATAATATTTTTATAACTTCAGGGTAGAAAAATTTCTATGTAAAAAAGATAAAGTAAATGAGGAAAAAATTTGATGAATTCAACAGCAGATTTAAGCTTCCTTAATTGTGATTCCAAAATCTATAAAACTATAAAGTATGAATGTTTATTATCAGATGCAACTTTATTTTGAGGCAAAAACAAACCTGGAGCTATTTCTAGTGTTTCCTAGATGTGAATATCCACTCATTTTGCCTTGGGATATATTAATGAGTTTGATTATAGAATTCTCTCCAGACTGTTAGAAGTATCATAACATATAGGATTATATAGATTATATAGCCCTATATAATCTTTCTGAAATAAAAAAAAATCCAAATCTGAAACGCTTCTGGTCCTAAGGGTTTTCTATAAGAGATTGTGCACATGAATATTGATACTAAGATTGAGAAACACATGCCTTATTGTGCATATGTTAATTAGCTCTATTTAGTTATTACACAATGTATACGTATTTTGAAACTTGTTGTACCAGATAAATAATGTACTATTTTTTATTTGTCAATTAAATATAAATTTTAAAAAATGAGAAATTCATGATAGTAGTTACTCCTGGGTAGTGATGGGGAGGCAAGAGAGACTAAAGGACTACATAGGCATTGTGCTAATACAAGGGTTAGGGGGTTATGATTTCATTTTGCTTTATAATTCACATGTATCTTATGTATGTTGAACGTTTTACCTATTAAATAATATATTTAAAATATGGATTGAGAATGTTTTAATTATGCATTGTTTCATTTTTAATAAACAGGCATTTATTTTTCTTCTCACAAAATTGATTTCATGGGTCGCTAATGTCATAATCTACTTTTTAAAGAGGTGCCCTGGAACAAACTCGCTTAGGAGCACCAAGAGATTGGAACTGGAATATCAGCTGCCCCTACTCCTAAGCGTTAAAGGAGTTGGTGCTTAATGGATGGATTGTGTTTGCGTTATAAAGGAGGTGAGCTGATGTTGTCTGAAAGGAAAACATCTTCCCCATCACCGAGAAGGTTTTGATTTTTTTCTTCCCCCTTAAGATACGGACTAATTATCCCATAGGTAACGTCACCTTTTCCAAAGTCTATTGTACCGCGCGTTGTGAATTTAACCCCATCCCGAAGAATAAGCATTGCAAACTACAAAACAGCATTGAGGCGGAGAGGGACAAAAGCCGCTAGCGCGGTGTGGTTGACAGCAGAGCCCGGCGCGGAGCCCTCGGCTGGGTTTGGGGCTCCGAGGCTGCAAGCGCCCAGGCTTGCACCGACCGCTCCTGCCACGGCAGCCGCCCGCACGCTGCCTGTCCGCGCCCAGGGCGTCGGGCGAGCTCCCTGGCATCTCCTGGGCGTTAATCTAGCACAGTCTTCCAGCTGGCTAGGGAGCCCAAGCAATCAGAACACACAGGAGAGGAGACTTCAGAAGGACTGCAGAGCCCTTTCAGCTGCTCTGGGTTTCCCTGCTTGAGACGCTTGGGGGCAGGTGCACTCCAAAAGTGCAGACACCCATTTGGAATTTGGGATTTTTGCCTAAAGCATCAGGGATTATTCTTATCCGAGGAATCTCTAGTGTCCTGGCTGGAAGGTAGAAGAGAGTTTCTCGCGAAAGGCCCTCCGGGCATCGGAGATTCCACAAGATGGGGATATTCTCACGGGAAAGTAGCCCTGGGGAAGGGAAGATGATCCTGTTAGCCCAGATAGGACGGTTTCTTTCTTTTTTGCTAGGGAAAAAGAGATTAGCCAGCAGATAGATGCTCTTGCGTTTATTCATAGACTAACCGTAGGAAATAAAGCATTATTTAGATGAAATCTGTCCACATTTTTTTGAAAGGGTCAACATTTTTTCATAATTTGCAATAATCTGCTTTGTTAAAAACAAGATAATATTTTGTTTCTTTTTTAAAAATAAGCTAACTTGAAATCAACTAGAAATCAATATGAATTATGAAAGAAAAACTAAAACGTTTTCACTTCTTAGTCACCACCTAATAAATTCTCCAGCCTCCATAGGTTTTAGCCTTTTTTGCCTTTTTTTTTTTTTTTTTTTTTTTTTAGAACTGCATGGTTTTGGTTTTACATGATCATTTCATGGATGCTTCAAGGGGGTCCTCCTCTATATCATCCCTGAAGTATTTTTTAAGGCATCAATAATAGAGTTCCAGATTCCACAGGTTCAAGTCCCAGAAGCTCCATTTATTAAGCTATATGATCTGCTTAAAATTCCTTAAAATTGTTTGTTTGAAGTTTTCTCTTTTTCTTCTATTTTATGGTAAAATAGCATACCATAAAAGGTATTTGATTCCATAGGATTGTCATGGGAATTATACATGCTAAATCATATAAAATACTTAGAACTTTCCAAATGGGGAATAACTAGGTGATGAATTGCAAAAATAAATGCAATTAATAATATTAATATTACTAACTTCAAAAATATTAATTTTTAATACTCATTAGCCAATAGTGTTATTTTTCCGTAAGTACAGTACTTAATAAATTCTTACTGCTTTTCCATAATGCCAGATTCTTCATCTTTTTGTGTGGAAATTTTGCAAGAGAAAATTTGTGCTATTTCTTTAAAACTTAGTTTTAAACAACAATGCAATGAAGTCAATAGGCTTCAATTAAAATTTTCTTTCTAATTTATCACTTAAATTATCAGCAATTACCTTTTCCGTCCATATGAATTTTGAAAAAACAAATGTGTACCAAGGAGCATAGATTATTAACAGAAGCAACTTATATTTCACTCTGCTCCAGTGGGGTGGGTAAATTTCTGTTCTCAAATCAATCCTATTTTAAAGAGAGCAGCTTCTTTTATGCATCTTTAATAGTTGAGGTCTCAGGAAATTTTCATTTGAATGTAAGGTTATCTCTTCAACTAAAACAGCAAACATTTTTGAAAATTTCATACTTAGTTCACACATCTCTCTTAAAAGATGAGAAAAATGAGGAGCTCAGAATTTATATAGCTTGTTAAAAAGAGAGAATATCTCCTCCCCAGAAGGAACAGAATAAGAAGTTAACTAACAATTATTTACAGGTGTTTTCTGTTCTTTATCTTTAGGATAAATGAAATGCCAATGTAAAAGCATTTTCTTCTATTATTTCCATAAATTGTAGAGAAGCAGGAATGCATTGGTTTTCTTTAAATGAAATTTTTTCTGATATTTAATATGTAACATGACATGTTGTATCCTTACATGAATTATTTTCTTTAATCTTTGAACAACCTTCTGTGTAGGCTTTTAAAAATACTCTCACTTTACAGATGAAGAATGTGAAGCCCTCGATCAACCCAGTTAAGGGTGAACTTATGATTCAAACCCAGCCCGATAGGCTGCAAAATATATGCTTTTTATTAGTTCTGCACTGAGAGTAAGACTGCATAGGTCTTACGACTTGTGTTATTAGTACTGAAGTTAAAACTGGAATCTTCCCATAGTCTAACAATTATAATAAAATATAATGAAAACAAAAAGAAGTAGTGGGAAATGAGTAATTAAAAATAAATATAAATAAGATACAAAACCTCTTGCTCATAGGAATGATTTAGTGATGGGAATATTTGACATTATATTGTCTTAGTATGAAAAACCTTTCTTAGTCCCTTTCACATCCTATCAAACAAGCCATTGCTGACTTCATCCCACTTCCTTATGTAGGACCAGCGAAATGCCATCTAAACCAGGTCCTGGCAGCAAAATGCTCTCTTATAGGACTAAGTTTCTAGCATTTGTCATCTCCTTAATGATATTTTCATCTTCCTAGAAACAAATGGAATTAACAAATCATACCTCCATCTACAACTGTAGAGCTAGTAACATTAAGAACATTGTGCATATTTTCCAGAAGATTATTTTACATCTTGTAGCAAATGAACCATGTAATTCTTAAGATTTTCCAGTGAGAAGTTTCTCTCAAGTTGCAGCTTGCTGTTTAATGTTATCAGAGAAAAATGGGACCTAATTATTGCATCCGTCCTATAAAACATACTAAAATTTTGAGGTTAGCAGAATGATTGGTTTCTGACCTAGAAAAGGCTATGCAATTGGATCAGAACTCTCATGCCTGAAGCAATCAGTACGTGCCGGCAAAATACAGTGTCTGCATCTCCCCCAAAGAGGTATAGTAAAGATCTTCTTAAGCTTTTACCCATTTTAGCAACTGATGATTTTGAAAAGCTTCAACTCTCCTTCATCACATTCTCATAATGTCCTACCTCCTCCTCGCACAGAATAGACCTTCTGCCCATTTTTCTGTAGTTTTTAAAAGTTAGCTTAACAGTTCATTGAAGTGAATATGATACCTATTATATTTTCATTAAAAATAAAGGAAGGAATTTCTATTGCACAAATAGTTAATGAGTACTCAATTGCACTTAGGAAGAATCAGCAGAGGAAATGATGTGCCAACGGTCAGATGTGCACCTGGAGTTAGGGAGCAATCCAGCCTGGGAGCTTTGGTGCAGACTCACAGTTTTGCAGTGCACCTTCTATAGTAGGGACTAACTATTATAAATGGGTCAAGGGATTACAGGATATAAGGAACTTAGAATGCCTCTTTGATAATTATGCCCAATTTTCCTTCTGTTCTCTGAAATCTCTTCTGAATCTCCTCTTTTCAAAACATTAGTGCTGGACTGGAGCAGTGGCTCAGTGGTTACAACACTTTCTGGCATACACAAGGATCAGGGTTCAAATCCTAGCACCATGGACGCAACTGAGTATCAGAGCAACAAAAACCAGATGAAAAACTAAATGAAATTGATTCTCTCCTTCTCTATCTCTTTCTCTCTCCCCCTCGCTCTTTAAAAAAACAAAACAAAACAAAACAAAATACTACTGCTTATGGGCTGCAACTCATTGAACAAATTCCATTTGATATGATAAATGAGACCCTCTCTCCTGTTACGACTAGGTTATAATCAGTGAAATTACTTTTCTCTATAATTGACAGTACCTCAGTGGTGTGCTTATTAAGTAATTAGCATGCCAGTTATAGAAGTATTTAGACTTTGTTAGGAGAAAGGACTCAACAGGTGATGACAATTTTTCATTTATAATAACTTTGATGCTCTGTAGGAAATAGTTAATTTTTCTCCCTCAGCTTTACTGAGGTATAATTGGACAAATACAAATTGCATGTATTTAAAGTGTACAATGTGGTGATTTGATGTACTTACATATTGTGAAACGATTGCTCCAATCAAGCTATTGAATATATCCATCACCTTACATAGTTACCTATTTTTGTCATTAAAACACTCAAGATCATCTACTGGCTTAGCAAATTAATTCTTCTAGAAAATAAATGTGGTTATTAACTTTTTCTTATGTTTGGAAAGATAAATATGTTTTCAGTTTTCAAGGTTCAGTTAGAAATAGACTATTCAAGGGATTTTCAAAAGGTTGTTGAGCTCAATTTCCTCCAGGGAACATGGCCATAACTTCATCCCGCATTTAAACAGTAAGCAGATTAAAGAAGAATAAAAGGAGTAGATAGATTTTAAGATCCCTTTGTTACAGCATGAAATTGCTCCTATATTTGGTACACCCATAAGGAAATTGCCATTCAGGAACAAAGAAGGGCAGTTTATCTAGTTTGTTCATTTTAGGCAGTGGAATGCTAACTACAGTGATGATTGAAATCAGGTACTTGAATTCCATCTATAATAAGAACCAAGGGTTCTTCTATTATGAATTTCATCAAGATAGCTAAATGAGATTGGCCGTACCAGCACTGAGCAATGAACCCTATACAAGTTGGACACATTTAGGAGGCAGCATAACTACAAATAATAAACAGTAGCTCTGATAGCAACTTCCAGTCATTTCTCAATAAGAATTCATGAAATTAAAGCCAGATAAGGCCCAAAGAACATGATGTCCTCCTTCCTGTCTTTCTAATTTATCGACTGTTTCTCTCCCTACTGATTTCCTCAGCATCCCATTTCAGGCAGTGGGAATTGCACTTCCAGAGATGGGCACCTATCTGTCTTGCTTGCTACTATACTCCCAGCAACCAGCACTGTACCTGGCTGTTGTTCAGTTTTCAATTAGCAAATCTAATGAATGAACAGGGTCCTTTGATAGATTCAAGGCCCTTCTTGTCTTTCTGGCAATATGTCCCCATTGCTACAGCCTTGGCTCTGCTCTGGCTCTCTTGAACCATTTCTTAGCTGATTCTGACATTTGTGGGGATGGTGGAATGATCTTTTTTTTAAGTTACTCTTTTCTGGTTATTTAAAAAATAACACAATTTTATGTTAATACAGTTCAATGAAGAAAAGAATAATGTTTTAAAAATATGCCAAAGTATATTAAAGAAAATAGATATCACCCATGATTTCACTGCCCACAGATAAACAATTTTTTAGAGTTTTGATAAACAATTAATATTTTGGACTTTTCCCCAGTTATGTGCCTGTATAATACATGTTCAACTCAGCTAATATAATTTAAAACTTTATAGCATATTGTATTTTGCTAACTTGTTGTTTTTTTCTTCAAATCACTGGGTTTTCCAATATTTTTCTTTCTTTAATTTTTTTGTTCTAGGGATTGAAACCTGAGCCTTTTGCATGTTAGGCAAACACTCTACTACTAAGCTGTAACACCAGCTCAATGGTTTTAAAAATAAGTGGCTTTGGTATTTGATATTTAATTCATTATAGGGATTTGCATAATGATTTTGACCATTCTCTATTTGACCTAATTGCTTTCTTTGCTGTTGTAAATAAAGTTTTAACTAGAAGCTCTGTACTTATACTTCTGTATTCCTCTTATAATATTTACTTAGGATAAATGCCCAGAAATGGAAATGCAGGGTCAAAATAAAGAATGCTTTAAAGAAGATGTGTACTGCTAACCTTCTCCCCAGAAAGATTGCACCAATTCATTTATTTCTCTTGAGATTAGCTGGTAGCTAAAATGTGAAATGAAAGAGGATCCACTGCAGGACAGAAGTTAGGAGCCCCGGTTGCTCCCTGCATCCCTCTCACATATCCTCTATTTGCAGCAGCCTGAGGTTGGGCTGCTTCACCCTTTCATGCCCATCATTGCTAGCCTTCAACTTTCTTTCTTAAATAAAAGGCCTTCCTTATAATTTTTTTTCTCCTAGAAATCACTGGTTCCAAGATTGTAGTGTTACAGTTTTAGCATTTTGTCTCTTTTTGACTGCTTGGGACTTACTTCTTTACCAAAGTACGCAAGGGCTATGTAATCAAATTCAGACAGGGACACAGTGAAATTACCAGTGTCAACATTTGTGCCTACAAAGTTACTAGGGCTATAATCTATTGTGTGTGCTTAGAGAAAATGCACATTTACTCTTTTGAAATGTCATGGGTTAAATAGACTAAAGCAGACCATATGCATCAATAATCAACAGGAGTAGGAGTGATGATTGGCAAAGTTCAAATTCACACAATAGGAGTTTGCAAAAATGTTAGATAAACAATTAAAGCTGAGAGTCCCACACCATATCGCAAGAACAAATAGTATTTAGTTCTTTCAAGCTTATTGTTTTCCAAAATAATAGATGAAGCCATGCTGTGCATGGATTTTTTATTAAATTGTCCCCCAGGATGGAGCAGTAACTTGTCTGTATCCCAAAGTAGCCCCATGGTTGCTAGTGTTCCTTGATATATGAGAGTATAGTTTGAGTAGATTACATTAAATACACAGTAAAATTTACTATTTTTTTTAAACAAAGAGGGGACCATGAGAGAGAGAGAAAAAGAGAAGTAATTTTTATTTAGTTTTTCATGTAACCTTCATTCCTTGGACATTTTGTTGTGTACATGGTGTTGAGGTTTGAACTCGCGTCCTCGCACATGCAAGGCAAACGCCGCAACCGCCAAGCCACCACTCCAGCCTTTACTATTTTATTTTTAACAGAAGAGTCAGGGGCATGCCTTATTTTAGTCTTTTGCTTTCTCATTCATCTTCTCTACATTGATATTTTTCAAATGCAGAACACAGAGGGGAAATGGTACTTCTGATGAGGAGTAGAATCATAGGGTGTTGAATTATAGAACTGAAAATTGATTCTGGGAGTGACAGAGTTCATGAAATAATTCTCTGAAGTACAATGATGTTTCACTAGAGCTAAGATAGTTTTAATTGTTTTTAAGCATTTCACTGGTTCAACCAATATTTACTGACGACTGCTTGGTATTTGCTTAGATACTATTCCAGGTTTGGTGATAGAACAATTCGCACAAAATATATTTGTCTTTGCCCTTATGTTGCTAGCATGGGAAGAGACATTCATCACACAATTATATAAGCAAATGCATAAATGTAATTGTGGAGAGGAATTTAACTCTCTGAGGTTGGGGAAAGTTTCCCTGAGAACTTACATCTGAGTGGAAAATGGAGTAAGAAGTAGGTGTCTCCCAGTTCTTTTGGGTTTCATTTGTATTATTTATATTTAAACAATATAAATTTGTTTCTCACAGTTATGAAAGCTGAGAAGTTCAAGGCCGAGGAACCAGCAGATTTTGTGTCTGGTGAGATCTTGCTCTCTCCTTCAAGGACAGTGCATTCTTCCCATATTAGAACATGGGAGAAGGGGGCCAAGGAGCTTGTTGCAATTTATTTGACAAGGACACTGATCCCATCCATGAGGATGGAGCCCTCATAATTTAATCACTTCCCAAAGGCCCTACATCTTAATACTATCGAATTGGTAATGAGGTTCCAACGTAGAATTCCGTGGAGAATACCAACATTCAGCAGACATTATCCAGGTAAGGAGAGGGTGAAACTGTTCAGCTGTGTTTGATAAATAAGTAGGAGCTGGTCATACAGGGCCTTCTAGGTCATGTTAGATCTAGTGATTTATTTGTGGTGCTAGGGATTGAACCCAGGGCCTCACATACGTAGGCAAGCACTCTACCACTGGGCTATATTCCCAATCCTAAAGTTACCTATTTTTAATTGATTTCAAGAGAAATGGGGAGATAATGAAGGATTCTAGCAAGAGAGTGATGTTATCAGTTTTGTGATTTGAAAAGGTCACTCTACTTTTATCATGGAAAACAGATTAGAAAGGGACAGAGTAAATGGAGACCAATCAGAGTACTATTGCATTAATACAGAAAAAAGTTCTTGGTAATGTAGACCAAACCCTGGCAGTGTAGATGGAGGAAATTGTACAATGTTGAGGGATATTGAGGACACAAAACTAACAGAAGTGGATGAGAATTTGGAAGGTAGAGAGAAAGTGAGGTGTCAATAAAAAATGTAGGCTTCTGGTTCAAGTAATTGTATGGATGATGTTACCTGAGTTTGTGTTTAAAAATTGTGGAAAATGATCCAGATGTGTAGAATATTTTGCATTTGGTTTGGGCGTGTTTTATAAAGGTATCTTTGAAATATTCTGGAGGAGATGCTTAGATAGTTGAATATGGTAATCTGAGCTCAGAATATACCTAGGAGTTGGGGATGCCAGTTTGCCAGTGATGTGGATATTGGGTGCTGAAGCTGTGGCTCAGATGGAGTTCCCAGGATGACTGTTTAAGTGGGTGAAAAGATAACAGGTAGGGTCTTAAATAGCTGTATTCAAAAGGCTATCGTGTCTCTAGAGTCATTAGATAATGAGCTTATAAATTTTATTCCTAAACTTTCTTGATTTTTGTCTATCAAGAGGTCACAGTCTTTCCGGAAAGAGAGTATAGTTAATGGTGTCAGACAGTGTCAAAATATCAAATAAGAACTGGAAAATGTTAGCTGAGTTAAACATTATTATAGACATCTATTATTTTGTTGAGAGTTGTTTCACGAAAACCATATGACCTCATATTAGACTAGGATTAGGCTGAACAGTAAAGAAATGAAACTTGAAGTCCAGACAGATTGAAAAGTCTGGCTGTGAAGGAAAAGAGATTGGGTTTATAGTTGGAGAAGAATAAAGAATTGATGAAGTTTTTATTTTATTTTATTTTAATGGTAGAAACTTTACTGTGTAAAACTCAATAGAAAAGTCCAATGTTGGGGAGAGATGTTGAATATACAGGAGAGAGGAAAGCAGGTAAGTTTTGCTTCTTTTCAAGAGAGAGGGACAGTGAGAAAGAGAAAGAGAGAGAGAGAGAGAGAGGGAGAGGGGAATCAATTTTATTTAGTTTTCGTGTGCTTTCATTGCTCCGATACTTCATTGTGTTTGTGGTGCTGGGGTTCGAACTCACATCCTTGCACATGCCAGGCAAGCACCATAACCACTGAGCCACTGCTCCAGCCTGCACATGAGGTTCTTAACCATCAAGAAAAGCATTGAACCCATAGCACAAGCGGTGGAAAATTTAAGATTAGCTAGGGGGAATAAAAGAGGGTGTTTATAGTTCTCAGAGGGGAAAAATAGTAGAATAATTGAAAATGTAGATGTGTGTTTGATGTGAAGGATATCAGGTAAATCCTACCTGATGGTTTCTACTTTCTTTGAAAAAAAATCCTACATTTTTATGAAAAGGTGATTTGCAGAGTTTGAGAGATGAAGAGAGTGGGTTGAAAAGAGTGGAAAACTTTTGACATAGTCATTGAGGTGAGTCCAGGAGTGACTGAAGCAAAGGAAGCTGATGAGATTGTCAGGCAGTGCGTCAGTGTCTGAGGCTGGTGATTACGGGTTTACAATGGAGCCAATCTGGCCTATTGTCTGATCTTCTCTGGCTGCACTCAGCTGCTGAGCAGGAGGCCCCAAGAGAGGAGAGTCGCACACTTTCAATTTTGGGGTTTCCATAGAGGAGAGTAAGGAATAAAGTAGAAAGGCAATGACATTTATAGCCTGGTAAGAGTATCATCGAAACAATGCAACAAGTAATCTGCATGATCTCAAATGAGACAGAAAGAAGAGGATAAATTAGGAAGAAATAGCATCAGACAAGACCATGTTGAAGTCAAAGGAAGTAGTTTTAATTACCTAGCCAAAAGAGAAGAGGTGGTGGTCAAAGAACTATTTATTCTCTTTGAGTTTTTGTTTTGGACACAGAAAAACCTAATGCAAGATTGTACTGAATGGAGCCATAGATACTGAGAAACTGAGGAGCCAAAATACGGGGCCAGCTCATTGTGTGGTCTTGGATAGCACTCAGGGATGCTGCTTTGGGAAGGGAAGGGAAGATTACTAACCAGAAATCAATTTCTTTAGTCACCTACAGACATGATCCTGCCTTTAGAAGGTGGCAGCATTTAGGAGGTGGAGACTGAGGCAGGAGGATTGCAAGTTTATATTTCTTTTCTTTGTTTTTTTAAGACAGAGAGGGACAGTGAGAGAGAGAGAAAGAGAGATTTTTTAATTCAGTTTTTTCATTTGACTTTTGTTGCTCTGACACTTCATTATGTACATGCTGCTAGGATTTGAACTCACATCCTTGCACATGCGAGGCAAGTGCTAAACCTGAGCCACCGCTCCAGCCTGATTGCAAACTCAAAGCCTTGGTCAGCAACTTAGTGTGACCATTCCTCAAAATAAAAAACAAAAAGGCTGGGGATGTGGCTCAGTGGTTGAGCACTCCTTGGTTTAATCCACAGTATTCCCACCCCAAATAATAAATAAATAAATAAATAAATAAATAAATAAATTTGAAACAATAAGAGGTGGAGAGTTTGATGAAATTGATGAGTGTGCTCAATGTATAAATACTCACAGGAGTGTTTTTCTTTTTCTTCTCTTCTGTTTCTTCCTTTTGCTTCCCTGTTTATTATTCTTCCTTTTTCTTTTAAGAGAATGAGGAAACAATAATTTAAAAGTAGCAGTGGAGCGCAATATGGTTTCTGCTTCTCAGACTGAGAGAAGGTGGGTATGAAGAGATAATGTAAAGTTATTCCTTGAGAGACTCTGACAGCCTCCTAAGATAAGAGCCCGCAGAAGGCAGACGGAGCAATCAGAGAAGAGGTGAAAGATGCAGAGGGATGGCTAATTCTGGAATGATGATTCCCAAGGGCCCAAGGGTATAGAAGTTGGGGTCTGAGAGAGGGGCTGGGCCGGGGACATGAAAATACACAGTACTGTAGAAGTTATGGGTGCTGAAAGATTGAGGTTTTACATTTTGGGGATTGGTTTACAAAGCTTTAGTTTCTAAATAACCTGTGACTGGGGTGAACACTGGGCCTGTGGCCATGGTTGAAGGGGGCTGGTACTTTCCTCACATTGGAAGGGTCATAGTGGGAACAGAAAAGTACAGGTTGTATGTGCTTTTGCTCACTGCTGACAGATCCAGAGTTTCAGATTTCAAACACAACACAGAATCTAAGCTACCTCTTTCATTTGTTTTTAGAAATTATTTGCTATTGATTGTGGAGTTTCTTTACATGTGATGTCCTATTTTTTTTTAATTTTTGTTGACTTAGGTCTAACCTTTAATCTGGCTTTTAACTGATGTGTGTGTGTGTGTGTGTGTGTGTGTGTGTGTGTGTGTGTGTTTTCTTTGTCCTCTGAATTTTGGCAAAAGCCAGAATTGTCAGGATAGTCTTTTTCAAAACAAGTATGTCTGAGCTCACCTACAGCACTTAAATGGAGTCTAGGCACATGCATTTTGAAGGTGTTCCAGAGTGGGCGTCTATGCACAGCTGGGGTGAGAACCACCGATAAAGCTTACGCAAACAAGAGTATAATAACCCTGTGAGGAAAATAGTGCTATCTCATTTTATGAGAGGAGATACTGAGGTTCAGAGGGGTCCAATAAATTTTCTTAGTTTCTGTAGCACAGACACAGCATTGCTAAATTCAATCCCAAGTCTTCTCATTCTTTTTTTCTTAAAGAGAGAAGGACAGTGAGAGAGAGAGAGAGAGAGAAATCAATTTTTATTGAGTCCTTCACATGACTTTCGTTGCTCCAATACTTAGTTGTGCACGTGGGTGCTGGAGCTTGAACCGTGTACTTGCGCATGCTGGACAAGTGCCACAACTGCCGAGTCACCACTCCAGCCTGCCATCTCACTTTTCTAGTGTTGACAATCTCTTTGACATGAAGCTCTTGGTATCACACAGAACATGTTTGAAGCATTTCTTTTTCTTATTCAAAATACCGTAGTTCCTTCCCTACATATGTCCTACTCAGTGAATCCCAAGCTGCCTCCACAAAGATATATTGTCAGGGTTCTAGAAATTTGGGTTGGATAACTTAGCTTTGGAATGAGCAATATTGACAACTATATCACTTTGATAATGACATCATAATTTCTTGACTACCCACATGTTGAAGATTCTTCCTTAAAAAAAGCATGTAGTGGATTTCCAATGACTTGTTCAAAAGAATTTTGGCTGGCAGATGAATGTTACAACTAATACTGGGGGGGGGGTAATTAGTATCCTTGCCACAGTTGCACAATATATTGACTAGATACTTCTGCACTCAAAAGATCAAGAATGGAATACAGATGTTCTCATTGAGCGGTTATAATCCCTGTGGCAATTTCTCAGTAAAAAAATTTTTGCTTCCTTGAATTAAGACCTTTTAAATATTATCCAAGAATATGAGTGTTTCCATTTATGTTGTAAAAAATATTTGTAGTAATTCCTTGTTTGAGAAAGTTTTCCAGTCCTTTTCCTTTTATTTCCCCTTGAGGATAAGCTTTTCTTTCCAAGGAGTATTCCCTGCACCCATAAATGCATTTAAAAATACATTTAATAATTCTTTATATAATCCTGTTTTTCTTTTATATTTTGATAACTCATTACTTTGTTCTTCATTCCATGGAATTTACTGACATAGAATAATGTCCCTCAATGTAATTTTTTTTTTTGAAGGAAGAGGGACAGTGAGAGAGAGAGAGAGAGAAATAGAGAAGCAATTTTTTATTTGGTTTATCTTGTGGCTTTCGTTGCCCTGACACTTTGTTGTGTACGTGATGCTGGGGTTTGAATCCATGTACTGCCAGACAATCGCCTGTAACTACTGAGCCATTGCTCCAGCCCCTCTCAATGTAATCTTGATCCTAAAATCCCTTTTTAACAATTCTCAAAGTTTCTAGAGGTCAAAAGAACAAATTGAAAATTTCATGCTAACAATCTGGCTCAAAAATCATGGGAGGCAGCACCTTTGGATGAGAGGTACCCCAAAGGACGGACTGCAAGACTTATTTTGGGCATGACATTATTCAGTGGCAGCTTCAGTGTAGGAAATGGAAGAGTTGAATCTATTTATCAGCTCCCAGCTCCTCTCTGTATTTCTCCCACCCATCACTCAAGGTGGCTAAACCCAGGACTGTCACCACCTGACATCAGCACTGAGAGGTGAATTGTGCAACGATACCATTTAGCTCTCATTGTTGATGTGCCTGTGGGAAATACAGGCTTAGTAAAGCACAGAGAGCTAGAGTCCCACCTATTTATCTCAGCGCCCTTTTCACTATCTATCTGATTGAATGCAGTCTAAAGAACACTTTCTGCCATAAATGCGTTTTCTAAGCTGTGGTTTGAATAAGACAAAAGGTGGAACGCTTCTGCTTTGTCAAATGAATACTTCCTCGAAGACTTCTTTGCCTGTTTATCCAACTTATCTCTGACTGAAAACTGATTTTTTAAACCTTAATTTCTGCTACAACCCATTCTCCTGCAGCCTTTGGGGTCTTTGAGAATAATTGCTGAAGTTGCCTAAAGAGATTATAGCCCTATGTCTGACAATGCTTATTCTTTACAAATTAGATTCAGCCTGAGAATTAAGTCAGAAAACTAGTAGTTTGCTTAGAAATCAAAATTTATAAAAGCATTTATTCATATCATTCCTGTCCAGGAAGTGAACGGTAACTTGACCTGATGGGAAAATGATATTCTTGAAACTCTTTTTTAAGGAAAAAAATCTATTGTTTGTATTTCAGGAGATGTAAGTAAAATAAGGCAAAAATACCTAAATGCCCAGGAGTGATACTTTGTTGTCAAACCTAAGATACAAGAAAAATTCCAAGGCAGAATTCAAAAAGCCATATATAGTATAATAGAATGAACACATGATGCTCTCCATCATGGTGAGTGCAGGAAACTAAAGGTTTACTATGCAAAATAAGGGCAAGGAAGAGGGATATCCCCAGTGGAGAAAGCTTAGCGATTGTTTTTGGCACTGAAAAAAGTTACTACACGTGTAACTCAAAATTGACTAAACACCTTCCGAAATTGCTCAGTGACAACCGCACACAGCTAGGTGATAAGAGATGAGAACACAAAACTGCAGAGCCCCTGAAACCGAAAACTTAGGAGATGACAAAAGTAAAACCAAACCTAATTATCAGAACAAGGAATACAAAAGGCATAAACCCATTAATTAAAAGAAAGATACTCTGAATTTGAATAAAAAAAAAAGAAAGACTTTTGTGGTCTGCAAAAGGCCCACTGGAAACATAGTGACCTCAAAAACTAAAAGCAAAAGGGTAATAAAAATTTACCATGCAAGTATAATCTATGAAAAAGCTATAAACATCAGTTTATAAGTATAAAATGTTTCAAAAACATTGAATTTGAGGTATTTGAAAAATGAAATGTTTTTTAAAGTATTGCTTAGTAGTGAAAAATTCCAGACATACATAAGGTAGATAGAAAAAAATAAAATACTCAAAAAGCAAAACAACTAAACAACAACAACAAAAAAAGTGGTTAAGAAAAGTCATGAGTTTATTTGTTACGGAAAAACTCCAACATAAGAAAATATGCAATCCTTGGCTGGGGAATGGCATTACATGCCTCCAAAGACTGAGGAGGCTGAGAAAGGAGGATCACAAGTTTAAGGCCAGCCTCAGCACTTAGTGAGACCATCAGCCACTTTGTGAGAACCTTTCACAAAATGAAAAAAAAAAAAAACCCAACAAAATGTAAAAGTGACTGGGGTTGTAGCTCAATGATAAAGCGCTCCTGAGTTCAATCCCCAGTGCAAAACAAAACAAAACAAAACAAAACAAAAGCAAAATAAAAAGGAAGGGGTTTAGTTTCCAATATCCCATCAAGGATATAAAAATAAAATGTATAGTTTTCTAGCTAACTTAATATGATCTATTAACTTGTATTATCTCCAATGAAATTCTAACCTCCAGTACCTTGAAATGTGATTATATTTGGAAATAGGATCTTTAAAGAGATAATTAAATTAAATTAGGTCTTTGGTGTGGGTCATAGTTCATCATGACTGATATCCTTATAAGAATAGATTGGAACTCAGGCATGCACAGAGGAAAGACAACGAAGACACACACAGATAGTCCTCTGTGATAGCAAGAGCGAGACCTGAACAGAAACCGACTCTGCCAACAGCTTGATTCTGGATTTCTATCCTCCGGCATTGTGAGAAGAGCTTGCCATTCATAACAGCAATATGGAGTGTAAGTTACTTAGGGATAAATTTAGCAAGAAATGCCAAGGATGAAGGAAACAGGATTCTACTTGGGGATTTATAAAGAAGTTTGATGAAAAAGTGAGGCATGTTGCATCTTTGTTATTGGATTTAGAGACTCATTGTTGTGGGCTGGAGCAGTGGCTCAGAAGTTACAGCACTTGCCTGGAATGCACAAGTACACAAGTTCAAACCCCAGCACCACCTATACAGTGAAGTTTCGGAACAATGAAAGCCACGTGAAAAGCTAAATAAAACGGATTCTTTCACTCACTCACTCCCTTGCACTGTCCCTCTTTCTTAAGAAAAAAAAAAAAAACAATCCCAATGACACTTTGTTTCAAATCATGAACAAATTGTTACTGTCTTCATGTAGATATAATATGCAAGAAAAATCAGAACTAAGAGGAAGT